>OMKZ01033885.1:0-14564 GCA_900302535.1 Neoniphon sammara | reverse complement strand
CGAATATGAAACACTCTCCCTTTGCTCAGAAACTGAGGTGTCCTTGAGCAAGGCACTTAACCCGGACCTATCCAGCAGAACGTTAACAGTACCATGTGACAATAGTTCATTAAAATTAGACAGTGTTATTTATTCTCAACTGTTAATATTTTAGGAGAAACTTGAAAGCCCATGTTAAAAAAAAAAAAAAAAGTAGGAATGTAGCAAATGCAGTTAATACCATTTTGACAGTGAAGCCACCCTCAAATGAGTCTCAATAATATCTTTTTTCAAATCAAGTTGTTTTTTTTTTAATCTACTCATCAACTATTCATCACAACAGCATGATTTCTGCTCAGTATATGAACAACACTTTCAGATTCTGGAAAATCTGGCTTACTGTCCACTTTTACTGTGCTGACACAAAACATCCCTGTGTGCAGCAATATTTTCACATTCTCCCACTGATGCCAATAAGCACGACCTATAAAACTTCATGTACTGAGCCTTCTGGCTTGCCATACTAGTCTCTGTCCTCAGTGGTTTTCTGGCCTGGTGATTTGACGTAGTCGTATCAGAAGTTGTGTTCACTATCTTTGATAGAACCATGTGGTTGTGCTGACAGCTCACAGGTTTGGGTAAAAATAATTACTTACATTTTAACGGTAAGGTTGATAATTATGATGATGGTGCCTTTTATAGATAATATGATATCATCCAAAGCCAAAAAACATCTTGTGCCTAGTGCAGTTAAACCCAAAAAACAATGGCAGGTTTAACCATCACACGTGTCCTTTCCCTACTGCATACTGAGCTGTGGGGCACAGGTGTACCATCTGAGCAGTGTGTGTTTTCAGTTGTGTGTATGTGTGTGTACCTGGTAGAGGCGGATGATGTGGGGGTGCCTCAGCATTTTCATGATCTGCACCTCTCTGAAGATCTTTTTCAGGTTCTCATCATCCAGCTGGGTCTTGTCCACTATTTTGATAGCCACCTGGAGACAGAGAGGAAGGGAAGGAGGGCGAGATGAAGGGAGAAATAATGAGGGGGGGGGGGACCAGGAGTGCAGAGGGAAGAAGTCAGAGGGACATTAGGAGAAAAGTAAGGAGGAAGGAAGAAATGGTTGGAGGAGAGCGAGAGGGGGGAGCAGGGAAGAGAAGAGACAGAGAGAAAGAAATTGTCTTTAACCATGCGGGATGTTAAACAGCTGATGAGTGTAAACACACCGACAGTAACATTTACATTTAAAGTATTTAGCTTGCACTTACAATTACAGTCAAATAAGCTTCCATTCTTAAAGCACCAAAAATCATGTCACAGCAAATTAATAAGAAAGGGTGAGAGTCTAACAGATGGACTTAAAGTCTGACACAAACTGACACAGCAAGTTCATCAACCAATTTGGGCCAACCACAAATTATCAGACTAGATGAGTACAACAAAAGCATCCTATGACATAATTTGATTGCTGGCACGTCTTCAGATGATGAATACCAAGCTGTGTGTTGTCAAACATGGTGCTTTCATCTCTGAACTCCAGCTAGTTTGGCTAGCCTGACCTAAGCTGTGACCTTTGACCGCCAGTGCGACTATTACGTAACCGTGAGGCCCTCGACAATGGGTCCGGCAGTGTGGACGTTGATGGTGTGTGACGGGAGCTTTGCTCTGCCACTTAGGAATGAGAGGACGCCTTTAATGACTAAATCAAGCGGAGCTAATGTCCTGGCAGGGCTGCCCAAAAACACTGCTTCTGCCAAAAATAGACAAGCCAGGGCAGTGTGTCTGGATGTGTGTGAAAATATGAAAAGCATGCATTGTGTGTTAAGACGTGCACGTACAGCACGCGCACACGCACGCGCGCGCGCACACACACACACAGCGCACCTCAGATGGACAACCATGTCAGCTGTTCCTTTCCTGCACACAGTGATGAAGAAGATGAGGCCCATCTGAGGCCCGACCCGGTTGACTTCCTGTTGCAGACAGGAAGGGGAAGTGAAGGAGAAGGAAGAGGGGGCTCCTGGGAGAGCGCAGAGCCAGAGAAAAGCAACCATGGTACAGTTGCATTCATCCCACACATGTATGCGTGTGCCTGTGTTTGTGTGTGTGCACTTTCCCTTCAAGAGAAAACTGTGAGAAAGGGAGTGTGTGTGCATGAGAGTATATGTCCAGTATGTGTCTTCCCTACATGTAATAGATTTAGACCAATATATCAGTTTGCTGATACTGGCCTTTTATTAAACATCAGATATAAAAGTCATGTTGTTTACACCGAGTATGAAAACAGCTGAATAAACAGTAGGTTTGGACCAATATCAAATAATATTCAATATCACAATAGTTGTGGCCAGATGCAATATTTTCCACAACAGATATAATATTAATTCTTCAAATAAAAGGCAGTAATGGATCTCATTGTTTCCCTTACCACTGAGTAGATGGGGTGAGTCACCTCACCTTGAAGAGCTGCTAATCCACCGAAAACAATTTCATTTGTATTTGTTTGTCAGTTTGTCGCCAAATTTATTGTGTAATATATTGAATATTGTATTAGTCTGCCCAGATGTTATGCAATAGCTCTATTTACACATTTCCAATCAATTCTGTGGAGTACTGAAATGTATCCTGATACAAACTGTGTCGTGACTTATGTAGCATGATACACATAGTATTGCGAGATCACTGCCAATATCCAATCCTAATTATCAGCAGCTTCACGCCATAAATATTGGTATCAGCATCTGCCTTCAAAAACCTACATCGGGCAAAGCCTAGTCATGCATGTAGCATGCATGTATGTATGTATGTGTTTGCAACGTGCCTCTCTGGTATTTTAGGACCGGTAAACTATTCTCGGCGCTGGCAGTTATCCAGTTGTGCTCATGTAATTGTTCCCTCTGCACCATGCATAGCTGGAGCTGAAGTACAACAGGACATCTGGATTGCACACACACACGCACACTCATACACACACTGAGAAACGTATGCCGACGTCCACGCAAACACACAGTATGCACACTCTGAGGACATAGAGTCCTCCTCCATGCAAATGTGTTCAAAATAGGGAAATTGGGCTGAAATCACAGAGTGTGCGCCAAGCTATAAAACCCAGTGCCAGGGAGTTTGGTTTGATGGCTAGATGACAAGATAGGCGCACAGAGGCACAGCTGGGGCAGATGGGAGTCAACTGGCACGGCACAGCAGAAGAGATTTCCAGCCTTACATAGCAGATCACTGGTCACTTGTCATTGATCACTGATGACTCAATTAGGAAAGCATAGCAGTGACATGGCTGGAGTTTGACATTTGGCGGTCCCAGCTGTCAACAGGCTAAAATAGTAAGAACTGTCGACACTGTCATGCTAAAGCTACCGTGCTCGCTGAACCTGACAAGCACCTCGTTGAGCGGTGTGTATCTCTAGGACTGGACCACTGAAGGATCTGCTATGAGCCGTCTTGAGTCCGGCTTCAGCTCCATCCAAGGTACAGTAAATGTGCTGTGACTGAGAGTGTGTACGTTAGCTGCCTCGGGGTGTCCTGTCTGCCTGGCACTGCCTTCCATGACTCTGGAATTTTCCGTTGTAAGATCTGGGTTCACGCGCACGCACACGCACAAATACGCTCCGGAGAGGCCGGCTCTGTTGAGCTGAAGTGTCACATAGCCTCTCTGATCACAAGACAGTGACCTCAACACAGCGCCACGCCAAAAAGCAGCTGATGCCCAGCAGAGGAGTCTTGACAAACATTTACTGTACATAACACACACACAAACAGCCCAACCCTCTTTTACATGGGATCCAGCAAGGGAACTTAAAAAACAAGTTTAAAATTGTGAACTAAACACTTTAAGCTGCTGGACAAACATTTTGGAAACTGTATTTAAACCAGATCAAAAATTGCATTTAAATAAAAGCCTATTAAATAGAAGTATAACAGCATGCCGAGATGCAACAAAGTCTTCCATCCCCAGAGGGCGGATGCCAGTCAAGTGACAGGAGAGGGAGACAGCTGGTGCCACAGGAGGCAGCTGGAGTGAGCCAAAGTGAAGGTGCATTGTGGATAATGAGAAGCGTAAAATTAACCACTTGAACCTCTGAAGGTTCAATGACGACAAGGAGCTAACGAAATGTGCGAGGTGTCCAGTTAGCATGTGTACGATTACTAGCGGGAATCTTTTCAGCCAGCAGCAAGCTACTGCAAACTACACTGACCAAACTGAAACACAGCATCAAAGCTCTCAGCTTTAGCTCTTCAGACGTGCGAGGTTATGCTCTCACAAAGCAAAAGGTTTCCTGAAAATCAAGGACCGTCACTTGACAGTCCATTTACATGCACCTTGCAACAGCTAATTTGCTTTTATGTCTGTTTTAATTTTATAACTGAGGAATTTGTTAAACATTTTAGGGGATACAGAGATGTTAAACTTGTTTGACTTAACAAAGCTTCACACTATGTCTGTTTTTCAGTAACAAAAACGAGTGAATATCAAAAATTTAATTACATACTGCATGCACTGCAAAATGACCAAATATTAACAGTAGTAAATGTGTTGTAATTTTAAATGACACCAGTACTGTCCTTGAAATAAGTCAGTTTCTCTTGGATCCATTACCAAACACACTGAGGTCTCAGGTGATCGCCAGCCTTAATCTAAGAGTACAACAGCTGACCCACTGTTTAGAGGCTAGTGGGACTGAGATTACTGGGAACTTGTAAGGAGCTTATACACCAGCTGATACACATGATGACAAACTAACACTTGCGGACAGATGAGCAAAGTCTGTTGCTGTATGATAATATACAGACACCAAAAGGTAACACACAGTACCGTTGCCCTAATTCAGTGCAGCGCATTAACACTTCAAGATACTAACTAATTTTCTGTGATATGTTGTACAGCATTTTTGGTAGTTTTTTTTTTTTATCTGGTTAGCACTTTGTGTTTGTGAACTACATCAGCACATTCAATTTAAAAATATTGAGCCGGCTGATTTTCTTCCGTCATCAGTACAATGAAAATGCCATAATGTTTATAATGTGGATATTTGCAGATACCATCAATGGATGTGAGCCATTTCCAAAACAAACAAGCATCATTGGCTATGGTGCTTGTTGTTTTGATATGCATTCAAGTTATTGTCACAATAGGAAACTGGGTGAGGCATGGGAAACTTCACAATCATATCATAGGAATGTAGGCCATGCGGGATTTAAGTGGTTGGCAAGCTGGTGGTAATTAAAAATGTCATCAACAAATATGTCTTGTATGCCATTGTAGTCCTATAAACCCAATCGGTTTTCAAATATATCATCTACAAAGTGATGCAAGAATGCCCTTGTTGTAATAACAAAAACAAAATCCATCATCAAAACATACTGTTGAGCCAAAAGTTAAAAGGGAAGTGATTTACGGTACAACTGATACATCTGTCTAGAAATGCTTCCTGATAAAAAGGATTTTAGAAAATGACAAGGCACAGGATATAGGGGCAGAAAACAAGCCAAACTGCACAACCAAAAGCATCCCTAGCCTTGCAAATAACAGAAAAATGTAGAAATAACAGTGTCCCTTGAAGCTACAATAACTGAAATCACAAAAATGAGCAGTGTTTGGACTCGGCACGGAATTATTGGGTCGACAATGAGAACCACGCAGGCTCAACGATTAAATTACATGCTTATTCTACATATTTGTCAGTTGAGTCTAATTGGAAATTTTGATTATTGCAGCTTTACTGTAGACCACCTATCTCAGATGAAATAGGTTTTTAACAGACATGTTCTTCAAAAGCTTAATAGAAAATGTTTTCAATTCAATTTGGCTCAATATACAAATGAACAAGTAACAATGACTGGGCCAGTAAGGAATAATGCAACAGGAGCACGAATAAATCAAGACACCAACAGTCCCACAGAGTGATAAGAGCTAGAAACGCCTTTTCAACTTCTCTCGTCCATGGCTTGTAAATTCCAACACACAAGAGCCGCTTTCAAGATTTTATCAGACAATTAGATTTAAGGAATTCCAAATGATGGTTGGTTACCTGTCAAAAAATATGTGAAAGTACACAAACTCATAAACCGCAGTCAAAATTCGCCGATACAATGTGTGGCTGCTGACGGGAGACAAGGAAGTATGGCTATACTGGGTAACATCTTTCATCCAAGAACAAGCAGGGCCCTGGTTTCTCCAAAACATCTCAGAGCAAACATCATTCCTGTCCACTTGACAGGCACCACCCATACTGGTTCCTCGGTTTCTGTTGATTCTGGAGACGTCTTCGGCGCTGAGCGCTCACTGCTTGTGGGGTTTCTTTGCACTGGGCTTCCATTTGTCCATCAAGCTGCGGCCAGCACTGTGACGTCTTTTTCCTTGCATTTTCTGTTGATGAAGTTTGAGTCTCTGTAAGTACCAGTCTTTTTTTTTTTCCCCTCCGTTCAGCCATGTGGCTATCGCTGCTCATGTTAACTACCCGGTTCTCCTATTTATTTAAACAATCCGCTGCTGCTGGAAACATCACGCACCATTTCCTCTGTGCCGGAGGATTTGTCCCTGCAAAGACCAACCGCCAAACAGGTGTTCCATGCAGAAAATGTACAGGCTTTCACAACAGGTTGAACCATTATTGGTTTATATTAGATAGATAGATAGATAGATAGATAGATAGATAGATAGATAGATAGATAGATACTTTATTCATCTCCAAGGGAAATTCACAAGTTTAATTGGTATTATTAATCAGTAATATAGGGTAACAAACGGACATTCATTTATAAGACAATGACATGGGTTAGTAGGGTTAGAAACTGAATCCATTAAAAACAGTGAAAAACTAGCACAAGTACATGCCTAAAGGTACAAGGAAACAAATGTTTTGCCCTGTAACAGCTTATAGCAGTGTCTGCTTTCTGGTGTGGGATTAAAGGATTAAAATGTATCGGTTATAAGTTTAAATGTTAGTCTGAAATAATTTAAAATTTTGGTTAAGTGTTCATCAAAATATTTTTGACAGTCAGTGGTTGAAGATAAAACACACTTGGTTTTGTTAACATTTAAAATGTCTCACCAAAACACATTAAGGCCCTTAAGGCCTGAAAAACATGTTGAACGCATTTCGCCTCAAAAGACATTTGCAAAGCCTCACTCTGGAATTTTTCAAAGCCGCATTGTTATACGTAATGTGTCTCCCCCGCACTCATGGTGTACTAGAAGAAAATGTTCAGCAAACAAAACAGGACGCAGCTTTCCTTTTGTGCACTATAGCACCACAAGTGGCCAGATAGAACACTGGGCGCCTTCAATCCTAATTTTCTCTGACTCAGCAATGACACTGAGAAATCTCCTCAACCCCTGCCGTGAAAACACAAATACAGGTGAACATTCTTAAGTCAGATGCTGTACATTAAATGGTGCATCCCTAACGAGCCTGAACAGGGCTAGGTGGTTTGCCTCACTGCAAAACCTTCAAGGTCTAAATTGTAAAAAAAAAAAACCTCATAAGATGTTGATATGATATTTTGTCCATTTAGCTAGCATTCCATAGAAATCTCAGCTATTCGGTTTCAATACATCCATCCATAACTCAACCATAATGAGGCTAATCCTTAACGGAAGGGATTGGGTGCATGGTTTAACACCTACAGCAGGAAGCTGGGGTAACTGGGTGCATCTTGGATGTGCACGCTCATCTGTTTACATACACACACAGTGGTGTGGTGATATAATGAAAGAGGTTAGCCTTCATCAACAAGTGACACAGATTGGGCATTACATCGATAGGGGTGTAATGCCCAAGGTTAACACACATCAGCATGTGAAGGAGTTTAATACACAAACACGCTTACACACACACACACACACACACACACGCGCACGCTCTGGTCAAAACGATGGCATCATTGCTCTCGGTAGCCAAACGTGGTTTTTATAATAGCATGACTAAGTAGAAGCTGCAAAGCCAAGTGTGTGTGTGTGTGTGCGTGTGACATAATGTGACCACATCACACACGGTCACACAACATAAAGTCAGAGCAGGTCAGCACAAGTTGTACCACTGTATGACTGTATTATGCGCACACACACACAAACACACACACACACACACACACACACAGATGAAAACGTACAGCCACTATGAGTCAGCACAGTGCCTTTCAGAGATGTTCTACTTGTGTGTTAGGTACTTGTGTGAGTGTGCGTGAGTCTGTTAATGACTCAGTTGAGTGTGTCTCAGGGTATGCGTACTACTAAGGCTGGGGACATACCACACAAGAGAGCAGACGGTGAAAAAAAAAATTGGACATCACACACTTAACGGCTGCCATTTACAGATTTTTTTTCCTTTTTACTTTGTGTAGTCGAGGCTTAACTTTCAGTTGGAGTTGGTGAAAATGCACACACTTGATGACCAGCTGGATTTCTGTGGATCTGGGGACTTGATGACCAGTTGGATGTGGGGATCACTACTTCACACCACACAACACAAATGAGGAGGTGGTGCATTTCTCTGGCCAGACTTCCTGTATTGGTTTGCCTTTGCTTCGCACTCAACTCTCACTCGCCATCGCTGGTCTTCTGTTCAGATGTGAGCAGCTCATCACCACCTTACACGACTGAAGAACAGCAGGACTTCATAAAAACATTCGAAACAATAGTGAGCATTTGACACATTACAAGATCATCTGTGACTGTTCTTTGCAATCGCGCCAGACTAGAAAGGTGAAAACCAGCCCTGATGCCGAATCATGGCTGTAAGTGGCGCAGAAGCCCTGCAGTGGGTCCTGAAACAGCAGCCACTGAAGGCCTTGCAATTATCAGGGATCTGGAGTCCAGCTGGAAGCAGTGGGCTAGTGAGGCCAAAGAGAGGCCAAGAACTCAGCCTGTTCGGGATGCTGAGGAGGAAAACGCCCAATGCACCTGAAGGATTCTGTGCAACTGAATCCAGAGATCAGCAAGTTACAGGCCAGCCAGGGAAGGGACTGCTGTCATCGCTGGAGCAACCACTCGGACTAGGAGCCTTGACAACACACTGTCGCCATTGACAACAAGCGATACTGTTGATGATGATGTCACAAACATGCGCACGCAGAGCTCTGATTGCCAAAGCGTATGCTGGTATGTCCTCATCCTATACGGCTGGGGTTGCCTAATGATTTTCACAAGTGCCGTGCGGGGGCACAGCGCATGCCACTGGCTTAAATGTGGCAGCTGAAACGCTTCTGTGGAGGATGAAGCGGGATCATGCTGATGAAACCTACTGCCAGTCCTCTGTGATGTCTTGTAACACACACACACACACACACACACACACAGCCACAGTCTGGACAATGTTCTTCCCCTTTGAGGCCGGCTGGCTGCGGATTCTCACTCGAGAGAAGGCAGCAGAAGAAGACTAGAGGGCAGGAAGACTAGCCAAGCAGAAGCACATCTTTTGTCACATTATTCACCCAGATGAAATCACAGCAGTGTGTGTCTGAGAGAAACAGAGAGAATGCTGTATGTAAGAGAGCTGTGCGTGAGTGTATGCGCGAGTGACTGTGAGTGAGTGAGTGAAATTGTTATACAGTACATTAGGCCTGTTATCTAACGCTGGCCATCCTGCCCTCCTCCTCCTCCTCATTTCTTCTTCTCTTGTCTAAAAACTCACAGAGAGGACGGGAGAAGGGGAGAGATAGGCCTGCTTCCCCACAGACAGACAGGTCAGGGCACGCCGCACAGCGCCGTCTTCTCCCAATCATGCTCACTTCACTGTGGGCACGACAAGATGGAACCTTGCTCCAACATATGTGTATGTGTGTGTGTGTGTACTCCAACTTGAGTGAGGTCACCTGGGGACACTGACCGGATCTCCTTTCTTGAGCCATTTCACTGTAGGTGTTCACACTCGCGCACACACACACCTAATGACAATCCTACACCCACACTCCACTGCAGCGGGCCCATTAAACATGAAAAACACTCACAAAGAAAGTATCCTGTTCAAATATCCACTCGCACATGCTGAAACGGATGGCTGGTTGGGACTGATAGAAAAAACAACAACAAAAAAAAAGGGTCTTGCGTAGTCTGTTGTGTTGTCTGTAGCTACTTATTCTGTGTGAATAATCTGAAAGATTTAGGGCTTCTCATTCCATGTGATCTCAGAATGGATAAGAGTTTGTCAGCATTGCACCTCATTATCACCACTGACCATCTACCTAGAGGCAAGTGGTGAGAAGCTACAACTGAGGATGTTTTACATACTTAACAATGGGCATTTTCAAAAACTAAACACTTAGATTTCACCGACAAACAGAATGGATTTATTTGTAGAAAACCTATTTCATCCGGTAGTTGTTAGTGGCTGTAGAGAGACTATGCAGCTGTGCCACACTGTAAGGTGGGCACAATGTGAAATACCATCTGGCTGTGAATGCAAACACAAGGCCAAAGCAGGCCTAATTAAAAGCCTATCAAATTGCAGTGTATGGCTATCAGTTTCACAACCACAGAACGGTCTCGGGCTACAGACAGATGAATCTCTAAACACCTCAGTTGTCTATGCGAGATTGACAAGAGGCAACAAGTCTGTATGTTTAAACGGTTAGATTCTTTACCTGCTTCTTCTGTATCAACACTTTTACACATTTTACAATTTAAACATAAGCTCTACACAATTTTGCCACGTTTTCATGAGCATTTCACCGTGTAACCACTCGGGGGTTTTTTATGTGCTGCTGCAACACAAATTCAGAGACAGACATGAATGGATGGAACTGTCAGATTAGGCCTCAAATATGGAGAAACAACATTAACTTGAACTGAGCCACAGTGACTTACAACTTAGAAAGTCTTGTCTGAGGAATTCATGCAGACATCACAGTTCATAGCTGTAGTCTGCATGAACAAAGGTTTGACATTGTAGAACAGTAATAAACAATGTCATAAAATGAATAAGTGATATCTGGTGATATCTTTCACAGTGAGATGATGTCTCTGAAATGGTGATCATGCAAAGAAGGCTACTGCTCAGCTGAGTTCAGCCACTACCTCCTGAGCTAACTGCATTACACTGTATGATACAGCTGACCTGTGGTAGCTGAGTGACCTCAAGCCACCATGTGCAGAATTAGCTTATGCAGGATGTCAACTGTGTCAATGTCTACTCAGAATGACAATATCAACCTTCATGTGCATGATAACACAAAGCCAAGCGAGAGGTTTAGCTTTGAACGTGCAGTTTTTCACAAGTCTTGCCAAATGAACTTGGTCGCCACGTGCATCCTGCAATGAGCATTGCATACCGAAAGAGTTGTGTGGTTTACATCTGTTTGTAAACTAAACATGAAAAAAAAACATCAGCCCTTGCTGGTGTTTTTAATCTACAAAATCTGAAGCAATGAGGTCTATCTTGGCCTATTCAGCGCTCAAAGTCCTGCAGCAAACAAGCATTAAGCTTCCACCTAGGAAACAGTTATATATAATGGCAGGGAAAAAAATCCCTTGTTATAATTGAGAGATCATGACCAGCAATAAACTACAGAGAGACAATGACGAATGAACTTCATTGACTGAAAAAGTGAACTTATCACATATCTATTGCTGATGTGGTAATCAGGCCAGTGGTAAAGTGCAGCCTCTATCACGCTGTCTGGGTGAGTATCGAAAGTCCTGCCTTGACGTCTACTAGCTGACCTTTGTCTAGAGGAGATGCACTTTCACTATTACAACATCCAGTAGCAGCACGCTAGCTATCAGCCGCTGTATGTGTCTGTATGTGTGACTGCCTCTGTGTGAGCATGCATATGCGCCAGTAGACCTCCCTTGCACTACTGAATCTGGCACATTCAAGATGACTGGACATGTTAAAAACTAAAGATTAATAAAACCTTTGATGGAAAGGGCTGTTGAATGTTTCAGATAACAAAGACAAAAAGAGCAAATGAGGCCTAGAAGGAGACAGTTCCCTTTCGGGCCTCTCCGCTACCAAGCATCAGAGTCCCCTTCTGTGTGTGACTGCACTGCAGGATATCACCCAGCTCCATCTAACAATGGAGAGAGTTGCTGGGCTATTTTTGACTAGTCAGCATTTATCATCCGATCATTATAAAAGCTAGGCCATAAAACAAGACTCCATAGCACATTTTATCTGATGACTGGCCACCATATATCCATATTCATATCCATACAGGCTTCATGTAAGAGCAGACTCCTGTTGTTCTGATATTCATGAGCAACTGGGGACGCTGAAATCGCTGCGCTGGTTGGTGAAAATCATGAGCCGACTGTTCTGTCAGTGACCACCATCAGCAGACAACAAGGCCTCTCTTTCATTCTCACAGCCCCTCTTCCGCTGTCTTTTTGTCCTTCGCCCATCTCTCACTCTGTTTCAGTCAGCCTGTCACAACCACACACACACACATGCAGGCACAAATAATGCACGCACACACACACTCAAGGAGGAGAGCTGGTAGCTGGCTCACCAGTCTGTCACCAGCACTTTCCATTGCCTTTGTACTGGTCTGCTAGATACTGGCAATCCACCCACCCACTCGCCCTTTAACCAGTTGATCTGTGAATGACGAGGCGTTCCAGTCAACACAGGCCCAAAGTCCTTCAAGGAACATCTGTCAGGTTGAGGTGCTGCATGGCACTGCATCACCCGAGTTTATTTTGGTCTCACAGGCCACCATGACGCTCAATGGAAGGTTCTCTGGGCTATGTGGTGCAAAGCAGCCAAATGACCTGTGTCTGCCTGTCTGTGTGTATGTCAACATGGAGGTAGAGGTGGAGCCCTCACTCTCACACCTGGCACACCTTTACCTGTGCCATTAGGCTCTTCATAGGGTCCAAAACAAGACATTCTCCAGGATCGGTTTATGCATGCACACTCTAGCTACTTTTGTTTATTGTGAGTGTTCAGCCCTGCATCCATCAGAAGTCATTTGCGTCCTATCATCTGAGGGCTAATTCTCATGTCATCATGGTATTACAGCTGTGATCATGGAGAAACTATTCTCAGGCGGATCAGGCAGCAAATAAATGGCTTACAAAAAAATCCTAGTGGTGCTGCCGTTTTCAAATGCTGAAATGCAAAACTCAGGCTCCCCGACCAACTCTGCCATTTGGCACTTTTAGGATAATCCCACCATGCCGGCCAGGCAGACACAGCCAACGTATTTGGAGTGACAGCAAATCTAACCAGACCTTGCTCAGATGACAGTGAGGCGTCAAAACAGTGAGATGCATAGGTCAGTGAAAAAGGAAAACACAACTTGGAAAACTTTGGCAATCCATTTCCCTTATAATGCCCTACAACTACCATCTTGTGGGCCTAATCTTCTGTTCATCACAAAACAAACAGTCCTGATTAGAAAGGACTGGGTGCAATGAGAAATACCATGGGCTTAAGTATTAATATGGAACACAAGGCTGAATTGTGACAAACACCAACACAATACACAGTTACAAATGAATAATGATTGCATGTGCTGTAATATTTTGCATGAATGTCATCTATTGATAATAGCCTCTGTCAGTCGGTTAATATGTCAATCCGTCAGCATAAACTGCTAAGGGACACCCACTCTATGCAAAAGCATCTATGCACATTCAAAGTATATGCCATAGTATGCTGGCATTCTTTGAAGCCACGCACTTCACCCTCTAACTGTATCCTGGCCTGGTAGGCTGTATGGAAATGTAATCAAAATAATGGGATGACGAAAAAAAAAAACACGGGCACACGTAACAGCTGAAAGACCAGTTTGGCATATAGAAATTGTCATACCACAACAAACGAAAGTACTTATTTCACGAGCAGGCCATAAGCTTTTTTTCCAGATGACAACGATAAAGGTGAAGTCATTTGTTTCTTCCAATAATTCCTCCCCCAGCTAAACTCCAAATGCATTGTCTGACTCAGCTGTGCTTGGTTTTATCTAGTTTTCCGTGCCAGTACTGAATTTCACAGAAAGCTACAATTGTCAACACTTTGGGCACCTAGAATGATCACGTTTCGCGGTTGGTTTTCGTTTTAACAGTGAGGTGCTGCTAGCCTCTAACCTGGTGTGTTGGCTTGTGTCTGAAAGATATATGAAACTAGCCAAATAGCTAATTAGCTACTAAGCTAAGCTAGCTACCACTAGCTTCGTTACTCAATCGGAACCCCCTCTCTCTCCTCTTTTTCATCTCCGTCAGTACCCTTCTCTCCGTCCTCTGCGATATGCCACACATCAACCTCAGGCCTTTCTAGCTTTCCATTGATATGACTAACCAACATTCTTGACTAAGATCTATCTTGTGAAATATATGTTTGGAACGAGTGGCTGAGATTGATGCCCCGTGTCGAGTGGACACCCCCGCACCGAGCAGCGGTGTCATCAGAGCGGGCTGGCCGTTGTGTCTCCGGAGCCTGAAGGCCCTAGCGTCATCCTGGGCAGATGACTGAAGGGCTGCCGCTACGGTCGAAAGGTTTGGAAACGGAACGATGACAACCTGTAATTGATCATCTCAAGTGGTCGTACACCAGTTGTCTTACCTTTGCTTTGGTAATGATGTGTGTGGCTAGTTTAACCACCGCGAAATTTCCCTTGCCGATGGTCCG
>OMKZ01033883.1:34763-55281 GCA_900302535.1 Neoniphon sammara | reverse complement strand
ATAAAGTGTGTGACAAAATACCATTCCAAATGAAGTACTGTGGTACTATAGAGGCACTCTGTCCTACAAATCATAATCTCCAGATGTAAGAAAACAATCATTTCATTTTAATGTTTTTTCACAAAAATTGTGAATACCGCAATCACAATATCTGTCAAAATACTTGCAATATTATTGTTTTTACCATATCCCTCACACATTTAAGTTGTTCATGTGCCTATCAATGCATAAACAATAGAGAAACTTAGTTAAAGTGACTGCAGTACTCATGCATACAAAACACACATGCAACCCCACATGCAAAAGAGGACCTGCAATGTGACAACGGGCTCCTGAGGTCTCTGAGTCACACACTGTCAAACATGTTGCTCTTGCTTGTACAGATCAGTTGGATCAGTAATAGAGCAAGTGACAAGGTCTCGCCAGAGTAAAGATTTGGCCGCTTTTTACAAGCCCTGCGGTTACCATCAGGGGACTATGATAAAAAATGCTCATAAAAATCAATGTTCAATGACTAACTGGAGAGCCACAGCGACGGGTGGCAGTGTGCTCACCACCGAGGTCACACAGCGCACAGGCACATTTCACTCGAGTTTGGTGCTCACTGGAATGGCCATACTTTGTCAGATAAGAAAGATTTTGAGGCTGGTAGTTACACCTGGCTGTATTATAGTCTCTGATGTTATGTAATCCAATAAACAAGTGGTACAGATGAGATATAGACTGATGCTCCCCTGGGAATCAGCTACCATCAACAAGCTGCACTGCGAGAGATTTATACCTGGGAAGTTTTAGACTAAATTTGCAAATATAATCACCTAAATATTTTGCATGCAAACATAAAGGCAGTTTGGTTTAAAAAAAAAAACAGCTACATTTAAAACTGTTTGTAATAGCTTTTTATTTTATTTAATATTCATTTGAAGGGGCCCGATATACTGTATAAGCATAGAAAATTTTTACAGTCTGATGCCAAATATTTATCATCACTTTTATAGCAACAGTCAAATTTGCAAAAGACGATGATAGATGGATCTTTAGAAATAAATTGTAATTATAAAACTGAATATTTACAATACATCAGAGAGGAGATACAAGACAAGGAGGGCTATTCAAAATCAATTAAAGAGAAGAAAATAAGAAACCACATTCAACATAACACACAATTTCAATTGCTGAACCAATAAACTAGTCTCTGCTCTGAACACCTGTGTTGGCTGCCCTTTGAGTGCATATGCTTACTTATACTTGTACACATATAAAATCAAGAATTATGCAAAGGTCTGATGAATTGTGTAATGGAAAAATGAGAAAAATAAAACGAACTCCGTATCACCCAGCTCACATGCCCAACAAGCTGACCTGCCTAAACTCGTTGAAACTGAATGAGATCCGAGATAAAATTTACAGTGATCAGGTTTCAGATACAGCAAAAGGCTAATTGGAAATTACTTTAAAATGTGCCGCTAGTTATTCAGTTCTCTTTTTCTAACACTTAGGTAATTATTTTATTCCCCTCAGCTTATTAAAACATCAAACTTTCTTAACTGCTGCATTCACTGCCGGCTGCAATTAATAAAGACAATGCTATCAACATTAATGCTCCCCTAATCCTATCCAGCCAATCTCCCCCTCCATACTGTAAAGACGAGGCTCTTCCCTGTGCTGAGCCAGAGGTTTGGACTTGCCCTAGCCTTGCCCTGGTGGAGTTATACCAGCCTTCACCATGAGATTTAAAACACATTTCCATCTATATGTTAATGCAACCACAGGTGACAAGCCTATCTACAATTGATATGCGTTTACCCGAGCATGAAATTGGGATGCACAAACAAAAATAAGGATGAGAACACAGCATGAGCACCATCTCAGCGACGTACAGTACATTAAAATTTGACAGTGCGAGCATGATTGCCTCAGCCGCGTGATTTGCAAAGTCCTGCTGTCCTTTGAACAAACTGAACTATGTTTGATCAGTTGGGCTGTGCTGAGGACAAACCGGCGTTGGACAATCTGAAGTGATGTTGAAAGAAGACATCAAGCGCCGCCTGGACCTGAGATGACTCTGACAAGAGGTTGGACAATCAGAGGTGCTGCCTGGCAGGGCAGTGATGAGGTTAGAGCGTCCGCACTGAAGCTCTGCCAGGAAGTTTGTGTCTGGGCCAATGAGCTGGGAGAGGAAGCGCTGAGTCAGGAGGCCTGGCCAAGAGAGGGGCCTGTGGTGCTGGCATCTCCTCCTCTCACACACGTTACAACGCTTCACACAACACCGCTCTGTCGGAGTCATAACACACTGTTCCCGAGCCGGTGCGGTACACGCATGTGCACAACACGGGCACACAAACTCACAAACACACACACAACACACACACACACGCACGCACGCCTACTGTGCATGCATTCAGATGCCGGTAAACACGGGGATGCCGAGCCAAATACCTGTGGCACAATGCAGCACACAGCCACCAAGTTGGTTGTGTAAATAGAAATAACTCCCTTTGTGCATTGCAAATGACATTATTAAAAGGCATCTATCAATTTTCAGATTAAAAAAAAAAAAGACAAAATCTTAGCTGTCCCGCAAACACAGAACAACCAAAGTACACCCATCTCATCAAAAGCGAAAGATGTGGAACCGACTGTGTTAGAGACAAAAGAACATTCTGATGTCTAGGCGAGGGGAGGTGCAGACAAAGACATACCCAGGGGGTATTACACAGGATGAAACTGTGATATCTTCATTATCCCTTTCATGGCATGACACAAAGAGAGAAGAGGCTAATACAAGGCTGTAAAGAGCTCCTTATCGCAGGAATCTCTCTGGTGTGGTAATACACTGTGTGGAGTGAGTTGATATGTTTGATGAGAAGGTCAGAGAGGACAGAGAGGAACTCGTGGAGGAGGAGCATCAGCTTTCTATAGCTGCACTGTTCCAACCAATCAATGGAGGGCTGAGAATTGGTAAATATGAGCTGAAAAACTAAAATGGTAATTGATTAGTTTGAGGGGAATGGCGACAACAGGGAGCTTGATACTGTGATGGGGGGTCAGCCTGGGAGTATACTGTTCAAATTGTACAAAGGACTACTGAAGCTGTAATGGCCTCATATTGTGATTTTATTTTTATTTGTAAGTGTCCTCACAACCTAATTTTCTTTTATGGTAGTAATATACTTATCAAAAATAATAGCTGTTGCCACGGCAACTCTGGCCTCGTTAAGCGGTTACAAAACGAATGGAGAATAATAATCATTTCTGTATATAATCAAAACATTCAACAATGTATGTGATTGAGAGTCATAATTGTAAATGTGCTGCAGTCCCTACTTTCCTATGGAGCTGTTTTCTGAAAATAGAGTGAAAATGCATGACCATCTGCTTAAAAAATCCTCCCAAGTCTCTCTTGCTCAAATTCAGTCTTTAAAAATACTTTGAAAGGGCCAGTGGTTAAACTCTCTTAATATCTGTCTGAAAGGCTAGGAGCACTCCAGCTGTAAAGCAGCAAAAAGCTGTTTGGCCTATTTGATAAAAAAGAGTCAGTTCAAAGTCATTTGAAGGAAGCGCAATAGGGGTTAAATTACAGTATCTCTTCTCCCCAGATGAAATACACCAATGCCGTCTCTGCACTGTCGCTAGATTATGAGAAACAATAACAACTTTTTGTTCCAGGAGAGACTTGAAAAATGTTCCTAACTAACAAGCTACTTCAAACAAACTTCCTCCATTTCAACCAACAAGAAAAAAAGGATCCTTACATAAGCCCAGTGAGTTTGACCTTGCTGTCTGCAAAGCCTTGTCTAATGTTCTTAATCTCAGGGGAATAAATTAGCAGCACCTATGGTCTTAGTTTCCAAGGAGAGTGGCCTCCTACTGGGGGCCGGAGATGTCTGCTGGAGTTTGTTGCTCGGCTGTGGAATGGCTGCACTTGTCACAAGGACTAAAGACAGTTCCTTGCTCAGCACCGAGAGACAGTGAAGCATCAAAGTCAAGGGTGGGCAGGAATGCCCTGAATAGGCAGTTACGTAAAACTCACAGCACCCTGTGAGGATACAGGGCCAAAGAGAAGGAGCGACTCCAACCCTGGCCATGAGTGGACTGCTGTGAAACTAACAGAAGGCTGAAGCTCGGACAAATCAGACAAAAAAGAGAGTAACAAATAAAATGTTTTTTTATCCATGCAAGGTTCATAAAATATAGGATGAGGCTATTGATTTACACAAAATTAGCTGGGCCTAATCCTCTTTTGATGTCAACAAAGTAATTGCAGAAATTATCTGGGGCATGTCGTTGTTTACCAACACAGTCAAAATACACTATCTCCGATCACGTTTACTGGCACATTTCATTTGCCTCCAGAACGAGCCAAGTACACTTTGCACTTTGTTTATCACAGCTTACCCTCATGCGTGCAAAAAAGCAAATTGAAAAGGAAAGAAAAACACAGCAACAACAAACATCTCTCCCTCGTTGCTCCCACCAGAAGCCACCCAGCGAGCACCAGGGCTAACCCCGCTGACCTGACCCAGATATTAACCCAAGCCTCCAGATGTGAACGCGCGCTGGGATTACTCCACCACTGCATCAAGCTCCACATGCTTTCCTAATGAGGCATCCTAAAATGACCCTGGAGACAACGCTGACTGTCTGCCTCACTATCTGCCTCTATCCCTCTCTCCGACTCTCGCTCTGGCTCTGCTGTGCTCTCTCCTCTTGTGTATCTTTCCCCGGTCTTCTACTGTAAGGAAGAGTAAAAATATCATGGCTGTGCTGTACAGCTGCAGGAGAAAATACATGTCAGGTTGCAATCTTACAGCCAAGTTGGTCATGATTTCAGAGAGATATCAAGTCACTGAAGAGAAATCACACTTGCCACAGATAATTAACTAACTTCATGCAGCAGACAAAAAACACTTCTTGCATTTATTTGTACTTGGCAGTTTCAGCCATGCCTTGAAAGGTGAAGTTTATTTCTCAGGAACCATTCCACCCATGCAGACGCTTCTGCCTGTGTCACTTGTGGTCAGGCAAGTGAAGTTAATGAGCCATAACCTGACAGCAAGAGCTCAACACCACGGACTCCTTGGCTAAAACTACAGTGGAGAGATTGTGTTATTTATGCATGAATGTCAAAGCATAACAAACTTATCCAGCACTGGCAGTCTGGCATGTGCAAAGGAGGGCAGTTAAGTTTCACTATCCACTTACTCATCCTGTCTCCATATGCACCAGTCACGACCTGATCCTTGCAGAAGCACCCAGATATGAAAGAATTTAACTCCTTCTCTGCAACAATGTAGCTATTGTAGCCATTGCATTCTTTAAGCAGCTTCAATTTCCAACTTGTGCCATGTAAGCAAGTTAAAAACTTCACCACGAAGAACACAATGCAAAGGAGACATTATGCCAGCGAATTGGTACAATAACATCGTGGGGCAGAACTGTGGCAAGTTTGATCGGCCTGCTAAGTAGCTCAAATTTGCAAGAGATCAAGAAGGGACAAAAAAAATAAACAAAAATGCAGCGCTCTTCTGTAGCCTACCATTTTGATCCAGCGTTTCGAGGCTCAAAGGAGTCCCAGTATAACTCCTTTCGCATCTGTTTTCCCTTCGCCATGAAAATGACCGTTGAATTTTCACATTTCTTCAGTTTTTTCCTTATCCCCAATCTTTTTTCCCCCCGTGCTACAGTAGCATTCAGACAGACAAAAATGCAGAGGCTGCTTTTGCAGAAGGAATTGGTGATTGGAGCTCGGGGATCATATGGGCTTTTTTGTCAGACGTTTTTAAAGGGACACGGTACTGTATAACGCGGAGTTGCGAGACAGCCAAATTTCTTTGTACTGTACTTGAATTTTGGTATGCAAATAACTGGGAAGGGCACACGACCATACAGCGCAAATCTAGGTGCGCTTCCTCTCACTGTGCGCTCCTGCAAGGGTATGACGTCACATGGAGAAAAGGTCTAGGCAGGGAGTTCAATCATATCTCCATGTTGCAGAAGTCATTATTGACTTAATCAAAATATATACCTACCTGCTGGAAGTGAGTGCTATAGAGCCTACGGTTCTAAATATCTTAATTGAATAGACCACAGATATTTTGCCTTTAAAGAATCCATATCTGTGAGGATTTTGTTGTTGGAGTTGATTGGTATACAGAGAGGGACAGTTACTGTAGGTGGGACTGTATTTAACCATGAAAGATCACAACAAACATTCCCACACTCTCACCTCTCATCCTCTGATGAAATTAGGGAAATTAAACCACTCCTCATTTTATTGGCCACTAGGCCCCCCTCAAGGAACTCCCCGGGACCCCACTGTGAGAAACACTGCCACTGTTCACATTTATTTGAGTCCCTCTCCCTGACAACGAAAGGCTAGACGGAGAGGCAGTCAATACACTCATAACAAGGTGGGAAAAAATTGATCAAAACCTGGAGCAGGTCCCATTTATCACTTCGTGTCCAGGAGCTCAGCTGAACCATTGGTGTGAAAAAAGTCGCTCAAAAAGCACTGACTGTATGGACATTCGTTGTGCTAAAATGTCACTATTATGTTGAATATGGGGAATTAAATTTAGGCTATGAAAAGTAAATGCAAAGTAAAAAGTAAACATCTACTATTTGTTGTTTAGTTTCCTTGCCTTCATAAGCCAGACAACGAGGAAGTCGGTGAGAAGTGAGAAGTGAATCCTCTATTCTCTCAAGTGGGAGCAGGGTAAGGATTTCCCCCATCAATCTGCAGGCACTGGACTCAAACTCATAAATGAATGAACCATCCACATCTTGCTTTAGCAGTCTGAAACCACCGTGGCATTCAGACTCTGCAGCCTAAAATCAGATTCATGGAAAACACCTATCAGACTTGACAACATGGAAGGTAGAATTAGGAATATTTTGAGGAAATATGGAAACCTTTATCTACAACTTGTATGTTGGACGAATGTTTGCCTGTAAGGAAGTTTTAACAGATTGGGTTAATACTTACACTTATATACAATGTTATGCTTTGTGAAATTACATGTTCTTATTTACACCTTACCTTTATACTAAAATACAGCTACTAGGAAATCACAGCATTGCAGTGAACTCCATGCATTTTTTAACAATAAAAATGTGAATAAAGTATAAATTAAGAGTTTTTGAAGGACTGTAGGCGCTGTATGCGTGTGTGCGTGTGTGTGTAGGTAGGTAGGTCTTTGTCAGCACTTGCTTCCAGGTGTGTGCAGCACATCCACACGGCATGTGATGTTGCCTCCAAAACTGCATGTGTTGGCTAATTTTCTCCTCTTGCTCGGTGGCCACTAAGGACTATTGTATATCGAGTTCTTTTCACGTTATGATTTGCATGAGGAGCAATCCATAAAATTGTGCTGTATTAATAAAAGGTCTACGGATGAATTCACTGTGCATACCTCCCTGTACTTGCAGCGATAAAATGAGATAGGCAGCAGGAGTTCAATAGGATCTGTATCTGAAGGGCAGGTTTTGATTTCTCGGAATGCATGTGCAGCCCGCAAAAATTCCTGCGAGAGAGAGATGTGGACTCAAATACCAGCACAGCTTTTAAGTATATGCAAATATTGGCAGGGGGAAAACCACATTTTCAATTAGTTCTGAGCATGATTAATAATTTAATGCAGTTGTCTCTCTCTTTTCTTATTCTGATGAAGTGCACAGCTTTGGGAGTGGAATTAGAGTCATGCATTAATCTGATTCCCCTAATTGCGTATCTAATAAAGAAAATGAATAGCGGCTCCTTCAATTAGACACATGCATTCACTGTTTGACCAGTGCGGACTTTTAGTGTGTTCGTTCTTCATCATGATTATTATAATACATGTATACACTAAAATTAACCAGGAGGATACTACCCGGCAGCTTACCGGTGTGTATAGCCTATGTAATAACGCACATGCAGAACCGTGCGTGCAGTTCTTCAGATAAAGGTAGATGGCGCCATCGGACAGGTTCAAATTCCCCAAGTACATCTGAGGACATTAGTGCAACTACTGTGATGTATGATCTGTATTTGTGAGGAAACCCCAAAAGCAGGCTTAAGATGTGATTGTATTTATTCAGTTTAAACATTCAAAAAGCAATGCAACTGTTTAAGTAAAATCTAAATTAGACATCCTTTTAGTCCATTTACAGTATTACATTCTTATAAGAAAACCAACCTAACAGAGACAAATTGTAGCTTAAAACAGTTACCTGCTTAATAAAACAATGGCCAGTTTCACTCCATAAACAATCCTGTCTTTCTTATCCTCAGAGCAGTTTAAGGCATATCCTCATCCCGTGTCCAAAATGACAACAATGTAAAATAATGAGTGCTTTACTGTTCACACATAACTGATGATTAAATCCTCAAACATAACAGAAACAAGAGCAGAGGATTATACACTCGTAACTATTATACATTCAGTTATTTCAGTGTATGAAAATGGAAATAAAATGACAAAAAACTGTTTGGGATATACAAATATGCATCCACATAAAAAAATATTTACAGTTTATTTCCTTTATCCTCGTTAAGAAGTATAAATTCTCCATAGAAAAATTGCTGCCTGTATGCTTCTAGAGCAGCCAGTTTAACAGATTTCAATCCAGTTGTTCACAGCTCTGACACACCCTGAAGGAAGGGGATCACGGAGGCCTGTACAGTGGTTCTAACCAGCTTTCTTGGTTTATCGTGTAATGTACATTCTGAAAGGTTCTTCTCCTAAATTGCCAGCAATGTGTCATAAGCCTACACGTGCTGGTTTTACCACACTGGGAGAAAATGTTAAAACCGTAAAAAATAAAATGCAACCTTTCCTCTTTGGGGTTTAATTGTGCAGCCATGACGCTTTCTCCTTGCTGACTGACCGCAGAAGCAGCTGCTACTGTGCGCACAATGTCCAGACTTTGTGGTTCTTGTCTCTCTCAGCAGAAGTGAACCCAACAACTCTGCATGAGGTGCAGCTCAACTGTACCTACTGCTTTGACTGTGACTTCTGCGTCTGGAAGAACTGCGACTGGACGAGCGGTAGGATCTGCAGATGAGAAACAAGATCCAGTATTTTACTTTTAGGGCATTAAGAAGGTTCTCATATCTAGGGCATATTACATTAAGTGCAAAAAGTTAAGAAGAAATTTACAGTCTAAAACAAAGAAAATTGGCAGAATCAGAGATTTATCAGCACAAGTAAAAACTGTGACAGTATACTGTACATTCAGTGATCAATGAGCAACCATTTCAGGGCTTCAAGGGTAATAGTTCTTATCAACAGTTAAGGCAGCGACAAATTTGGAAGTAATTGGAACAAGTGCTACCACTTTTGGGTGGAGACGAATCAAGATTAAATGGACTGTAAGGAGAGGAGTGAAAGGGAAAGGATGAGCCACGACTTGCCACCAAGACTTCTTGATGTCTGGCAGGGTTCACCAGGGAGCTGTATGTCTTACCGGGACCGGCGGTCTGAGCTCCTGTAGCTGTCACTTCGCCTGCGCCCTCGTCTTCTGCTCACACTCCGGCTACGACTCCGACTGTAGTAGCTGTCAGAGGAGTCTGACCTGCATTAACCATGCAGCCAGATGACAACAGCAGTATTACTTTGGGAATTTTACCAGAGTGGTGTTTGATTTGAAACTTGCTTTTCAGAGGTTACTATAAAAATGAAAGCAAATCCCTGCCTTGTTGGATGATCAGACCAGACACTAACTTGTTTACAAAGTGATCTGACTGTCTAACCTTCCTCTGATTATCAGAATATTTGATCAATCTGTCTGCCTGCATAGTAAAAGACTGGTTAATATTCCTATTTTCATGCATTCGAAAATACTCCATTATATATTATATTATTATTATTATATTAGAGTAAGGTTGTTCGGTGACTGCTTACATGAACAATTTATTAAGTATTTCAATTTCCGAGTAATTAAATTAAGGAGGCTTACAGACCTGGATCTCCTCCGGCGATCATACGAGCGACTTCTGGAATGGCTTCTGCTGTATGTCCGACTGATGGCGACAAAATCATGACAATTAGTCAGTCAGACATTTCTGGGTCATAATCTGGGACTAATCATACATTAAAAGGGCAATTCCAACATCATTTGAGGCTCTGCTCATTTCCAGCCTTGTTTTACTGTTTTATTTCACTGTAGATCATTTTCAGTGTTTTGATCACATTATGAGCTAACTGCTATTTTTCCTTCCTTTTAGAGTGTGAACATACATGGTGTTTTTTAAGGAGAAAAGGTGCTGCAGAGAGTGCTTTTTATGCCAATAAAAAAATGCTCCAGTGATGCAAGCATAGCAACGAGCCACTATTGGTTCAGCTGATTTTATTGGTTAGCTACATTATTTACATTCTCTGTAAAAATTATTAAACATGGAAAGACAGAGGTTGCTAGGTTTAGTGTTGGCTCTAGAGGTGGACACCGAAGAGGAAAGGGCTGCTTCTGGTAATAAATGACTGTGGGCTGAGAAAGTGGTTGATACTGTAGCATTTTCTGGAAAAAAAAAGCTGTTTTCAACTTTTAAATGTGGCAAGTCAACAAAGATTTTTATGAAGCAGCTGTCGAGTGACTTGGCTCCCTTTGGATTCAGTGTAAAAATGGAAAAAAACACTTTACGTTCACACCATTTGTCATTTTTCGAATAATATTTTGAAATAAATACTGCCTAAATATGTGTTACTCTCACTAAAGAAGAGGCTGCCCAGTTACTGGCTTGTGTGATTAGCCCTGCAGTCAGCTGAAAAGACTTGCCCCACTGGGATCAATTCACTACCACAATAGTCTATCACATCAGTATTTCAGGGTGTACCTGTGACTCCTGTAGCTTCTGTATGTGCTGCTGCGGGAGCGTGACCTTCCTCTGCCACGTCTCCTCCGACTTCTGCTGCGGCTCCTAACAGAGTAGAAGTTATTTAAGTTGCAAATTATATTACAAACTGCATTTCATTAAGCTGAGGCAGCAGTTTGATTCACAGACACAGATTTAGCTTCATTAGGAATTCACAACAGACTTGACTTTTTACACGTATCCAAGATTTAGCAAGATTCACTTATGCCCTCAGATCTTCATTCAGTCAAAATGCTGTTTTTCTGACCTGGAAGAGTAGCTGGAGCTGCGGGATCTACTTCTGGACCTGCTGTAAGAGTGGGACCTTCCTCTGGAGTGGGACCGGTGACTAGACGCAGAGTGAGACTTCCTGGGGGACCGGGTGTGGGACCCGCCCCGGGTCCCCACCACAGACGGGGACTTTTCCTCACTGGAGCTCTCCTGGTTCCTTGGCCTCTGGTTGAGCCGTGCAGTCTTACGAACCTCATCAAACAAGGATCCTGGTCGGACTCGGCTTTTACTTTTTATCTCCATTCTGACTCCTTGGGTCTTGGGCGTCTGGCTCTCCTGAAGGGTGATGTTCTTTATGGTGACAGGTGGCAGGTTCACATTCTGTAGAGCCGACATTCCTTTCAGAGGCTTCCATTTTAGGTCAATTACAGTACCGCTGGTAGATCTGTCAGCAACCATTTCATCTTGCAGGCCACCAGTTGTTGTCGCAACAGAAGATCCAGATTGTTGTTCTTTGTTATGAAGCTGAGGGAAAACATCACTCTTCTTACTTGCCATATTTGAAGGGATGGAGGTAGTTTTTAGCGTGAGTTCAGGTGGTTTGTTGACAGTATCCTGAGTAACTGGAGGTTCAACAATGGTCACAGTGTCATGCTCTGGGGTACATATATCCATATCATCTAATGACTCTGCTTGATCTTGAGTACTGGTAAAGTTAGTACTGTCAGCACCATTTTTGTTAGATGATCGATCTTGAGGTTCGGTTTGTTTTGAGCTATCATGAATGAATTCTTTTGTCCTCTGTTGATTGCTCACTTGTCCCCTATCTTCTCGTCTGTGAGACTCTGCCTGTATTGAACCGTTCTTAATGGATGAAGTGAAATTGCGGTCCATCTCATATATAGCAGGGGATCTGCCGGGCCTTTCTTTGACAGCTTTCGCAGGGCTCTGTTTCTGTTCCATCCGTTTCTCTTTTTGAGATTCATCTTCATCTTCCTCCTCTCCAAACTCTAAAGGTGGCTGCCAGTGAAAAGTCTCTTTCAACTTCTGATGTTTTCTTTTAGATCTCTTTCCCTTGTCCTTGCGATGGGAGCTAATTTTGGTTTCACCTCTCCTCTTGTGTTTATGCTTCCGTTTCGCCTTCTTTTTACTCTTGTGCCTCTCTGGCTCTGTGGACTTTTCCGGACTTTCGTCTGATTGGTCAGGAGTAGCGGCACTCCGATCTGCCAGAGCAATTACTGCCTCTGATGTTTTTCTGATAGTCTCATGTTCAGATTCTGAACTGGCCTCCCCTTCCTCTTTTTCAGAGATGGCCAATATCCTGGCTGGCACCTTTTCAGAGTCGCTTTCAGAATCCCATCCAGTAAGGGCAGATAACCTTTTGTTGAGAATTTCATTTTGAACCACAGCTTTCTGTTTTTTTGACAGGTTAGCACTGTTGCTTTGGCTCACTTTATCACCATCGCTATCCCATTCAGACCTGCTACTGAAGTCCTCCACTGGTTTTGAACTGTAATGCTTTGTCAGCTGATCCTGAGCGGTGCCTTTCTCTTTCATTTTCCCATAAGAGCCACTTCTCCTAGAGCCATTGAGATTAGGACTAGGCTCATTGCCTGTCCTGTCCTCTGAATGGACATCTTGATTACTGCAGAGTGAAATGTACTTATCTAGATTTTTTATCCTTCTTAGAGAACTATAATACTGTTTCCATTCCTTATCTAATGAATTCTTTTTGCTACTTTTCTCATGGGAATTTTCAGAGTCTGATCCGCTATAGGAGGATGACCTGCTATTATACTGACGAGGGGATCTTGACCTGGACCTAGAACTTCTACTCCTTGAGCGACTGTATGAACAGCTGTAGGACTTGCTTTTGGAGGACCTACTCTGTGAGTGTCGTGCAGGTCTGTGACTCTTGTCGGTACGACTGTGTCCACCTTGGGAGTCCTCTGAGAGTCCCTTTGGCATAGCTAAGGTCTGCTCTTTCTCTGTGACACTATCAACTGCTTGTCCAGTAGAGGAAAGGGTACTTAGAGCTGGCTTTGCTTTGATTTCCTGAATATGGATGTAGGAGGGCTTCCAGGGCTTTTGACCAGGCTTCCAGCGTGAGGGTGGAGGACTGTCACTCAGTGGTATCACAGGGACATTTTCAGGGGCTGGGACATTGGGGAGTCTGGGGACAGGTGTGACTTTGCTCTCGGCAACCTTTTCTGGCACATGGACAAGGGCATCTGACTTTGGCTTGCTCACTTTCTTCTTTCTTGGGGACCTGGATAGATTTCTCTTTTTGGATCGTGACAAAGACCTGGATCTGCACCTGGATCTTGTTCGGGACCTAGATGTAGACCGGGAGTAGGAAAAGGATCGGGATCTGGATCTGGACAGGGGTCGACTCCTAGACCTGGACAGACTCCTGGATCTTGAGTAAGATCTGGACTTGGCCCTTGACCTGGACTTTGACCTAGACCTGGACCTTGATCGCCCTCGAGATCTGGAGTGACTGGATGTATAGGACCTAGAGTAGGACCGTGAGTCTCGGGATGACAGCGAGGACTGCTGTCTCCTGCTAGTGGCTGAGCGTTGCTGACTTGAGGAGGAATAAGATGGAGAACAAGATCTTTTGAACTTAGACCTTCTTCCTGAAGACAGTGACCTTTCACCCTCGGACAGGTGAGCCTCCTGAGGCTTGCTCTTGGAGCTCTTCTTCTTCCCACGTTTCCGTTTTTTACTCTTCTTCTTGTGTTTAGCTTTTTTCTTCTGTTTCTTGACTTGGCGGTGCGGGCTGGACCTCTCCGAGCTGTGGTCTGAAGAGCGCTCTGCTGATTGGGACCATGCAGAGTCACTTCTGTTGTCCCATCTGCTTGAAGAATGGTCATTCAATCTGTTAAGTCAAAAAATGCATCAAGCAAAAAACACTTCTGATGATATAAAATGATTCACTATGTAAAGTCATAAGTTGAAGACATACTTGTCTCCTTTGCTCCATCTCTCTAAACTGGGAGGTTGATAAACCTTGGTTCTCTTCATCTCCTCTTTCCAGTGTGGCGGGGTTTCACTGCTGCCTCGCTCTTCTACAGATGCAGAACGGGATTTAGACCTTGTGGGCGTGTGGTATCTCTGCAGAAAAAATAAATTAAAATAGGAGCAATTATCTGTATACTTGAACATTCTCCACATAGCTCGCTGAAGCTGTGATTATAGATTACCTTCTTTGCCTAAAGTGACACAGGTTTGATTATGTGATGATTAAAAATAATTTCACAGTGCAGGTAAGTGGCAGAAGGTTATAAGAGCATAAACAGGCACAAATGAGGAAAGAGAAATTAGGCAAATTTCAGTTTATATCTCAGGTCCATGAGAAATTTAAGACAAGCACAGGCTGACTCTTTATTAGTCACTTCTATTGCCTGAGTTCTGGTTAACAGAGTAGAACAGAAACTGTACTGTTCATATGTGGAAATTTTCCATTGGAATCACTGTGGTAGAGTTAAAAGCAAACAAGATAAAATAATCAAACACCAAATCTAATTAACAGACCTTCAATCACAAATCTTTGATATCAGTTGAAACAGGTGAGCATACCATTGTTCCCCTGCCTTTGATTTTCCGTCCAGACTTGGTGACTGCTGGTTTCAGGTCACATGAAAGAGTTGATTCTTCTTGCTCGTTGCTGAAAAGATCAAGTTTGATTTTAATTAAGTGGCATTCGATGTGTAAGTCAAAAAATATCCTGGAGAAGTTACACTCAGTATCTAAATGTGGACCAACTTAAAAAAAACTGACTGTAGTACTGGACATCCAAGTTCTCAACATATGACCCATAATAACAGCAGAGCAACAGAACTAACATCTCTGTTTTATCGTCCTGAGATGGCATGTCCCGTCTCAAGAGGAAGCGGTTTTCTGGTACAGGTGGGATCTCCTCTGGTCGAACTACAGGCTTCTCTCTCTTTCCACCCTGCTCCTTCTCTCCTTCCATGTCATCCTCTCCTCCAACAGGACTGTGAGACCAGAAACACCAAAACACAATGCAAAACATCATTGCAAACAACCAACTGATTGGGCTGCTCTTGAAACTGACACAGGTTCATGCTTGGATTATGCTTTTAGTGATACCTGGTTGCTCATCACATAAGATCAAATCCTGATCTAAATGAATTGGAGTTTACTAATTAAATTTAGCTAATTCAAGCAACTGCGACAGTGTGAGGTGCATTTCAATAATTATGCAAGATGGAAATGTGTGACCATTAACACAATGAAATTACCTTGGGTCGGAGGGTTGGTCACTAATGCGCTTCTTTGCCTCTTTCCTTTTCTTCTTTGACCGTTTACTCTTTGCATGTCTTTTGTGCTTCCGATGTCTGCGCTTCCCTTCAGATTCACTTTCAGATTCCAGGGAAGAGGAAGACTGAGAGGATGTCTCATGGGAATTAAGAGATGAGTCTGCAGAATGGGAAGTTCTTTTTCTCTTGCCTTCAAGTACTGAAATAAAAAATATGACAGCATGTATGTCATTTAGCAATTAATGCTCATTAAGGCTATATATCACATGAGAAGGCAGGAAGAAATATTTGCCTGTCTCTTATGCTCTAAAAGCTGCCACAATTAATCTGAAAAATGTTTACACACAGACATGCACACACTCTCTCTTTCTCTCTCTCTCTCTCTCTCACACACACACACACACACCCTCAAAGTTGAAGGCAAGTTCAACTACCAGGAGACATTTTCAGGGTGGCATTATACTGTCACAACAGTTGTTTCCTCTTGATATGATAGAGGCAATGACAGCAGGCCTGTGAGAGTCAGATGGGCAGCTGCCAACTCAACTCCACATAGATCACATCGCTGATCCTCATGAAATACAAGCTCAGGTTACATGCCCTCTTCTAATGCAACTGGGGGAAAACGCTGGCATTGAAATGCCAACTTCTTACAGCATGAGCACAAACAATGACCCAGTTACACTGATAGGCAACACACAGTTTTTTCCCCACTTGGGACAAAAACAAAGGAGAAAATAAAAAAGGCTTAAGCTTATTTATAGGGTTTCTGAAAGTGAAAAACCATTGTTCCACAACCATTCGTTTGTGGATAGCAAGTCCTTTCTGCTAGGTATGAAAGGTTTTGCAACTCTGAGAACAACTACTTTGGTCTACACTACAATGTAAAATGTTGGCTAAATTTAAAGGGGAAACAATTAATTTAAGCTCCAAATTTCATAATCAATACAACTGATATAAATAAGTCTTGCTTCTCTCATTTCTGGTTTTGGGGAAGAGTTGTTCGTAATCATAAATATTGATTCCACTCTCCCACACCATACGAATAATGTCAATGAATTCATTAATTGCATAAAATGACAGCATTAATAACTAAGTTAACAAATACATATATAAACATTATTAATGGAGTAAACAAATATGTTAAGTCTTGAATTAGACATCTTTTCATGTAACAATAGATCAAAATTCCACCAGTGTGGATTTAAGAAAAAGAACGTACCATCATTAGCAGATTTAGTGATGAGTTGTCCGCAGTCAACCACTCTCACATCAGCATAGGGTCTGCTAGCTGAATCAGTCTTCAGCCCCTCAATTTTCTTTATCACCTCAAAGCCGGAGATGACTAGACCGAAGACGACATGGACTCTGCAGAGAGACAGACAGGATTGCTGCCTGGTTGTTGCACAGCTATAAAGCGACTTGCCTGTGATAATATTGCAGTATATTAAAGTGAAGGGAAAAAAATAAGGAAAATCAAAACTGAATTAAGGGTCAGTGTTAATTGTGATGACTAACTGGCTTGTCCTCTGTAATCAACAATGTATTAACTGAATTTATATCCCTGGTCAAACTTACCCATCTAGATGAGGCGCCATCTTAGTTGTGCTGTTTGTTGAATAGCCAGAAATCAATCAAGCCAGGGTGGGACAAACAAGGGTAGTTGTTGGGTCATGAAAGAGGAGAAAAAGGGAGGAAGAGAATGAGAATAAACAAGTACTTTCAACACAGGGTGGGTACTACCATGGGTAATGTTTGGATTTAGTGCATGTAAATGTGAGAAATTTATCTTAAAAAGTGAAGAATTTAAGAGACCTACTCTTCAATAATAAACAATTGCAATTAGAAAAAAACCTTGGAATTTGCTTGTGGAAATGTAATTAAATAGAAAGCAAACAGGAAATCCTTGTATGTAAATCATACACTGTAACAACAAAAATGGGAACTGGGCAATTATGCAATCATGCTTGGATTAAACAAAGAAGGCCGGTCTGTCAACATTTTCTCCTTAATGTTTGACCGCAGTTTTTATTCATGGATGACACCACTAAGTTATGATGGGTGACAACCTGTTACAGTGATAAAGGAATTACATGTGTCAGTTCTAGCCATTGGTGAATGTCATTTAAATATATCCAACCTACTCTGTAAATATTTGCCATTACACACTACTGAATGATAAATACAGTCAGGAGAGAGAGAAACACAGCCTTGGAGACACATTACCTTGGAAGAGCAGGATGCTAGAGTTTCTGCAAATTTTACACAAAAACGGCAAGAGAAAAAATGTAACACATTTGTAGGTAAAAAAGAATGAATCCATGTTTCTCTGCACTTTGAATTCTAACTGCACACAGAGAGGGGGCTGCTGACGTTCACACTGAATGACAAATTCTACTCTAAAGAATCAAAACAGAGAGAAAAAGGACAGAAAGCAAGACCTAAAATAAAAATTTTAAAAGGACTGACTCATGCACAAAAGTAAATCAACAATGCACGTGACCTGTGCAGTAAAATCGAACAGTTAGAGGCAGTGCAGTACGATTTGGTTTACTAAACGTGACTCACATGAAAAACTGTGAACCGTTGGTGTCCTTCCCACGGTTGGCCATCGACAACAGGAAGGCTCTATCGTGTTTGAGAATGAAGTTCTCATCTGTTGGGAGCAGAGAGAGAGGGGGGCCAAGTCTCAGATTGTGTTCCCTAATTAGTGATACAGGATATGTTCAGGGGTGGGTAAGCATTGTAATTCATCACACCTTATGATTGACTCACCCAAGTTAACCATTTTGCAAACCTATAATGATCTTTGGGCTGAAACTTACTTCTACTCAGATGCTTAATTGCTCCACTAAGACAAAAAACATGGATTTAAGCAGCTATCGGTAACATGTATAAATCATACTCAAGTGATTTCAGCCTCAACATAACAGACATACTTCTCTTCAGCAAGCTACTTGCTGATGTAGGTAGCATTCAAATGTGAAAAGGAAAACAAGAGGACTCCTACTGCCTAAATTACAGATCCGTAGTGACTTTATTTGCCAATTAAAAGGAGAAACAGTTACATGCATTTCTTTCCCCACCGAAACCACTTTATTTATTTATTTTACAAAATCTCACTAGCAAGCTAGCTAATTTATTTTGACAGTGGAACTAAATGGAGTATTTGCATTGGGCACAGAAACCACCACTCTGAATTTGGATACATGTCATAGCGGTCAATATGAGCATAGTTATAAATATCATATAGATAACATGTACAGTAATATGACCAGCCCAAGTCTTTTTATTTGGGGTGGGTGGGGGAGTCTAACCAATAGGGTAGCTGTATGAATGGAAAATCTTAAAAGATCTCGTAAGTGCTGACATCCATGAGCAGCCTTGCTAACATTTGGATCGTTTTTGCTGACTGAGGAAGGTGGTGGGGGACAAATGTTGACATGGTGTTACTGAGCTGTGTACATCTCTTACCTTCTCATTTTGCAAAAGACCACTCTATAAATAAAAGAATATGTTGAAAATTTTAGGCAGGAAGATTGGAGCTTTCAATCAAGAGAATGCCTACCCTCCATGCTGATTTGAAAAAGCCCACTACTTTGACTAAATAAAAGGCAAAAGTAGACAATGGAAAGTGAACGTCAAGGGAGTCACACTTAGATAAATTCACAGGAAAACCATGCTTACCACAATAGGCACATGCAACTCTATGCTCATGCAAAAGTAGCTAAGTTGCAAAGATATTTATTTATATACACATAAATATATGAGACATCAACAATCTGTATTGCTTATCAGATAACTTAATCTTCCTATTACCTTCAAAGTAGCCACCATATATGGACTCTCCTCCTCTTCCATTTCCTGCAAAGATTAAAATTATGAAATAAAAAAAACTCCAAACTCATTATATTTATGAAAGACTAAGGGTGTTTACACACTATTCTGCTTTGTTTCCCCACAGAAAAAAAATGCTGACTCCCACACATTTTATGCTAAAAATGAAAAGTGGTTTGCACTCTTTGTTTCCCGGATGATTGGCTGCATCCCTTGAACACTTGCCATAAACTCCCACAGCACAGCCAGTGTGTTCCAATATTGACTCTTTATGATTAAATTAACAGCTTCTACCAACTTTTCTCCATTTTAATTCTTGTTTTCGTTCACTGTCCAGTGCTGTGAAACCCAGAAAAGTGATTTGCTCCTTTAAAAAACTTTATTCACTTAAAGCATTTTGCGCTGTCAAAAAAGAAACTAGGTGCAGTGTTTATTCCCCATTGCACTGGCAGTGGGAAAAAGGCAGAATAGTGTAAAAACAGCCTGAATCCAATTACTACAGAAAAAAGTAAATTCTTTCAAAACGATTTAGTTTTTGTTGAGAAACACACACTTTAAAAAGTAAATGACAGGTAATAAGCTGGACATTATTTTAATATGCAGGTTAACCTTCAGTGAAGTCGCCTCCCTGGATCATAAAGTTCTTTACAACTCTGTGAAACGTGGAGCCTTTGAAGCACAGCTTTTTCCCTGTGGTTTTTCCAGTTCCCTTTTCACCTGCAAACAGATGTGGATTAACCAAGCCCCAAACAAAACATACGAACCACACAATAGGACTGCTACTGTCGAATGTGCACTTGTGTATACCACAAGCCTGATAAAAAGAGACGAAGGCGTTTAAGAATGGTTGCCACGTTGACGTGCCACATGGGATTTTTTTTTTTTTTATAAAGAAGGCAATGAAACCACAGGTGGGGTTGGAGGGTTCAGACAAACTGGATGACTTTATCCAGGCATCCCATCGTTAATTCTCCAGTGCAGGACTGGCTTTCATTAAGACAGAGGAGGTTTTCCCCTCCAGTACTTGTGACTGGGGACAAAATATTGGGCCAGAGCTATTGCCCCCTACTGTTTCTCTTTCCCTCCAGTAAAAAAAAAAAGAGGTCAAGTGGGAGTTTTCATGAGATCTGTGTTAGGGTGGTTTCTAAAGGACAGAAGGCTGACTGTGCAACTGGGCATCTTAAGTTGCTAATCTGCCAGTATTTTACTTCACTGACTCCTGCAGTGTTACAAGGGTTTGGTTTCCTAAGGCCCAAGCTGAGCAGCTCCTGAAAAGGACACATAAGAAACCTTTTAGAGAGCCAAAGCAAACTGCACAGTCGAATGGTGC
>OMKZ01033883.1:11130-22006 GCA_900302535.1 Neoniphon sammara | reverse complement strand
ATTCATCTAATCGACTTCACACTTGGCGGGTGTATTGCTGAGGCCCCAAGGAAGTGCAGTGTTGACTCTGAAGTTGTTTGGATGAGCCGTTCTCAAGAAAGCTGCAGAAATTCTCATATTTATTTTTCATTGTGATTGACAGAACAAAAAAGGCGGAACTGAACTCCAGCAAACTCCACCAGTAACAAAAGAGACTGACCAACACACACTGCAGTCTCCAGAAAGCAAAAGATGACCCCTTTTTCCACGTTAAAACACTACCTGGCTTTATTTTTTGGGAAAAGAGGTCAAGGGTTTGTGGTAGGATTAGGGTTTGGAATGGGCATAGCCATAAACCTTAACCATGTTCATCACGTGAAAATAAAGGTCCTCTCGCTGCAGCTCCAAGCCTGCAGCCAGACCTCTCCCTGAAAGCTGCAAGCAGCAAGACCACAGGCCAAGTAATCAGCCCCTTCAGGCACTGCACTAGTTATGTCAGCACTCAGAGCCTCGGTCTCGGTTGCCACTTTTATTTCATAGCCACCAGTTCACAGACGTTGTCATAGTTGTGCCATGAGGTGTAAAGCATGCAGAGTGTTTGTCAGCATTTTCATGCCTATTAGGCTTTCAGAAGGGAAATTGAGGGTTGCAACCCAGAGACAATTGCAACATCTCTCTCATGGCTTATAGTACCATCACAGCTCTCGGCCATGCCATTAAACAACAGTACCATCAATTGTGGAACAATGAAAATAAATTAAATGATCTGCCTCAGATGCATTCCTCATTTGCAAGGATTAACCTCTTTCATCCTAATTGGCAGCAGCTCCTGCCGTTGAGAAGCTGCCCTTCCTCCCGTAACAAATAGGCTTAACAGCATGGGTGGTCCTGCTGAAATGTTTATACAGTGTATGTCTCTCATTTCTCTCCCTCACTTCCTCAGAGAGCCTCCTCTGCTCTCCTCTGGTACATGCTAATAGAACAGGAGCAATGCTATCTTGACAAATGTATGCCTTGCAGCTCGGGATTTAAAGGAGTACAGATCCATCTGTTTCCCCCAGGTGATTTAATTCAGCATTTGGTGCCATTTCCATCCTTTGTGAAACCCTGATGCAGCTCTGTGCTGTAGGTGTGTGAAATTATCACACTGTAAGCCTGGTACTTAGTAGCCCATCAAATGTCATATTTCAGTATAAACTTGACATTGCGCACAAATAGGGCTATTTCAATCCTGTCTCTTTGCTACTTGTTGTTGCTGACTGACAATTGCTGACAGGTAGTCGTATACTCTGTACCGTCTCTCTGCACCCACATCAGTCACAGTCTGTGTAAACATTTGACAGTGATGCTGACCTTTTGCCATTTTACGGAGTCTCATCAGAGTGAGAAAGTGAAGCTGTAGGTCTGACAGTATAGGCTACTGTATGTTAACAACTTCTGACACAAGGCGTCACAGTCTTACATGGTTGACCTGAATATGACCTTGACTGCAGCACAAGCCCAAAAACCGACCATTTCCAAACATATTCAGAATGTCAGCGGGTGATTTTGTAGTGTAACGGCAGCACTGCTCTCTAGGACTGTATGAAATTATCCTGGACTGTGGCTGATTTAATCAAGGTGAGTCACTCTGGCACCGTCAGCCCACTCTTATCTATTTAATCTTTGCCTTGGGTTCAGTGCCCATGCCACTCGCCAGCCGCCCACACTTAAGCTTTTCCATTTCTTTCAAATGCATCATTCATCTCTTTCTCCCAAAGCCACAAGAGTGGCAGTGTCTCTTAAAAGGTGTCCAATATCAAAAAGTGGTGAATTATCACTTGAACTTATTTTTTTACCCTTTCTGCTTTTGGAGCAAAGTGGCCAAAATTTTGAACCGGTAAAAGATTAATGGTTGATTTATATGGGCAGCCAGAGGACATACCACAGGTACTAACCATACCAGGACACACAAGCAGTCAGTTCAGTAACAATTGTGATATATCTATATTGATCATTAATCAGTGCATCATCAGCAACAGGCAGTATGATGTTACTCATCTGCACTGTACCATGCGTAATTGTGCTATGATTTATTAACTATATGGGATTTCTAAATATAGTATACAGTTGGGCATCCTTGAACACTTTAATACCTTTTGCATGCTATCATAACTGCAGAATAATAAACAGCAGATCTTTACATGTACATTTACAGTATTTGATGTATTGAGTTTCTCACAACCCCCACATCTCAAGGCTATGACCCTTAAGCTTATTGGGATGTTCAACAATTGATAAGCTTAAGGTCTTTGATGCCTCCTGCTCTCTGTCATGACTGAGCCAATGCATGAAATCACAAACCCAAGAGAAATCAATAGATAAACTGCTTTAAAACACTTGCAGCCTTATGCAGTCATCTCTTAACAGCACATCATTGGATTTATTTGGCTCAGAGTGGGCTTGCTTTTTTTTTCTTTACAAATTTATAGAATGTTACACTTTCTGAAAGTGAAAAAGTCCCTTATATTTAAATGAATAAAAATATTAAACCAAGTAATTTGACAAAAGTGTTGCTACCCTTTAAATGCATATAAAGTATCTCTCTTGAGTAGTCGAGTTTGACTTGTCTGTTTGATGTTTACAGTCAAAGCTCAGTATCAGTAGAATCTTTAAAGAAAATTCTCCCGTAATTGAATTTATGAGTCATTTTCCTTTCATCGAGGTCCCCTCACACTATTAAATTTAGAGAACACAGAGATAGCCTGAAATTGAGTCTGCTATCAGTCCAACGCTAACCGTTCCTTTGAGAACTATCTATAAAGCTCCTGTGCTGGAGTAGTAGAGAGGCAATCAAGGGAAAGGCTGTTTTCAGTTCAACATCAACACATTATGACTCCATCCTCTGTTTCAAAAGGATAGATCTTTTCAATAAGTTTTTCAGTTTTTGAAAGAAAATATATCAATATACAATCTAAATGAATAACTTTGATCGCTATACCTATTAAGTCTTCACACATTCATAATGCTGCTATATACAGCATTGGCATAATGTGTTCATTGTAGCTAGCTATTAGAATATCTGCATTAAGATTTAAACTTGAATATGAACAGATGACAGCAGAATAAAGCAAATAGTAAATCTGATGCACACAATTTTATTTTTTATTTTTATACTATTCTACTTTTATTACACTTATTCTTATTGAATATAGGAGTTTTTTGTATATATATGGCTAAACACACCACTGTGTTTTTGTAAGTTATGTCCATTTTTTATTCTTCTGTTCTATTTTATTATTTGTTTATTGTAAACTATTTTTATTTTCTTGTGAAGCACTTTGTGACTCTGTCTGTGAAAGGTGCTATATAAATAAAAATTACTTACTACTTACTTACTATTACAATTGCTGTAACAACAGAATTTTCCTTTGGTGATAAGTAAAGTTCTCTCTACTCTACTAGATTTTCCACAAGCGGACTGAATATTTGGCCCTAATTGTAGGAAAATCATTATTCAGTTTATTGTTAGTTAGATGTGGATACAGTATTGGTACATTTAGCACAGATTAGGTTTTCAACATGAAATAATTAAATGAAAAAGTCACACCAGCTGCCACAATGATCGTGAGAACAGAAGCTACAGTTAGTCTCTACTACACAAGGCAGGTCCATGTTTGTCTGAAATCAAGCAGTGACATATTTGCCTACAATGCACATCAGTGCAAAAACTCAGTGTAAACTTGCCCAAGCAAACCACACCAGACCTAAACACAATGCAATCATTTAACCCAGACATGGGGCGGCATGCTTTAAATACTACATGAGTCATATTTTCCCCATCTGAAAAGAAACACTGGCTGTAAATGATGTATTTATGTCATAAATGAGATTAAGCATCCTGCTATTGTATAAATGTGTAGAACAATGTGTGTTGCCTTTGACAGATTGCCCTGCATATGCCTGTGCATACGTAATTTGTGTAAGAGACCAGCTTTGTTAAAAAAAAAAAATGTGCATGGGACAACAAAATAGAGCTCCAAATGAAAACAAATAGTATTGTTTTTCAGTGAAAGGGGATGGGAAATGAGAATTATAGTCAGGTGCAGGTAGAGGAAGACAGTGGGAGGTGCAAGGTGTAACTGCTGTACTAAAGATTGAGTGACATGGTAGGTCTGACTGTTGTGGGACTCTTCTTGGCTGCTGTGAGGGAGAGAACTGCCAGCCAGTTTGTCAGAGGGATGGAAACGGTGAGTGATGAATAGCTGCAGAGTTCAGGGCCAATAGCTGCAGAGTGTGTTGTAGTGCTGAACTGTGACCAGGATGTAGGAGGGTGTAATACCTTTATAGAAAATAGCAGCAGCAACAACAACAACAAAACACACAGTATGAAACAATGTCACATCTCTCATCAGCTCAGAAACCATATTGTCCACCATAAAATTGAATCCAACAGGCCAAGTGAGCTGCCATCTGCTTCACCAAACAAACATGAACAATGGTATGACAAAACAAATGTAACAATAAATGATCAGCTAAATTGAGCTCAATTTCAGTTTGTAAAATTGATTTCCACACATACTCACAAGAAAATGTAAAGTTTTTTTTCCATTCTTATTTCCATGTGCATGAAAAATTGCTCTAATGTTTCCATGAAATGAGTAGGATGTCTTCAATTCCAAATGTGGATCTGTGCATGACAAGAGAGAGAAATAACATTTTCTCAACAAAGGAATTACCTGATGAAGAACCAGACTGTGAAACAGACAACAAACTATATATAGAGGAACAAAACCTTCACATGCTTCACGTCCACAAGACATGATTTGCATTTCAGATCACATCATGTTGCATCTCATGCTCATTTTACAAAATTTACTTTCCTTTGTTTTTAATCTTTATTTCTAAACAGTTTTTCAAGTATGCATATCAATACAATACAATTAAGAATTTATTTTATTTTATTTACTATTTCTTTATTTCATTATTATTGATTCAATTCAGATTTTCCTTTTGAAATATGAAAACAAAGAAAATTTGCTCATCTAGAAAAGTTCAAGGCTGAATACCATCATCTGTACAACTTGGAGAGCCTTGGGGTGAACTGCATGCAGGCATGATGCTCCAAAAGAGCTTGTAATTCATCAGCCCACATTGCAGAGACTAGAGCTAGGAGCAGGGCTGTCTTTAGAGATAGCAGCTCCAATTCATTGCGCCCAAAGGGCTTAAATTGTTTTGTGATGTAACCAGGCGTCTTTAGACAGGAAGCACTCAGGACGCCCCCCTAATGGAGGCAATGCAATGACCACCTTGGCAGGGCAAATAGTATATATTGTCCTATGTATCTTTTAAAATCTCTTAATTTATTTATTTATTCTTTTTTCTCTTCCCACACCAGCCTTATACATTCTACTGGTGATATACTGAGGTGACAATGGCAGAGTGATTGTGGTGCGCTGTATTTGTAACTTTGATCAGAAGTAACAGTTGAAATGTGGTTCAATATAATCAAAAACTGTTTCTCCAAGTCTTTCTCTCTCTCTCAACCCAACAACCACCCCTCCTGGGGAGTTTCAGGCCTCTGTCAGCACCAGCTTCCACTCTTTCATCCTGGCAAAAAAGAGCCTCCCATGTCCTCTTTGGCTTAATTGCTGATTATCAACACCTGCCGGGTCTCCAGGCTTGGGGACTGGCAGTGGTAATACTGTCCCTCCACCACTATTCCCAGCGGGCATTGTTTGCTCCGTTCTCCCAGACGCCTATTCACACTAGCATCGACTGGCATTCCATAGTATGGTTTTAGATATTGAATATTTGTAAAACCAGAGAGGCCCCCTACTGGATCTAGGCACCATGTGTTTTTGGAGATGTAGCCGAAGTTTCCTGACCTGCAGCTACAGCTGGGCTGGGCTCTGATTTGCAGTTTTATCTGGAATTCCTTATTTTGGCATGTGACACTAGTATATATGATATATAAACAATTCCTCATAGCTTTTGTAGGTAGGAAAAAAAACATTAAGCTGTGATTTGAAGTTGTTGAAACAGTGGGTCTGCTCCATTAGGATGTGCTGGTTTAGTGCAGCAGCAACAGTCACAAGAATGCCGTATAGTTAGCAGTTGACGGACAACATGCAAAAAGAAAGGGGTGGTTACTGTATTGAAAACACAATGAAGGAAGAGACTGTGATTTGCTTTCCTGGCCTTCTTACAGGTGCTCTTACCAGAGTAATCCTACTTGGTGAAACCTGAAATGAGCGATGTCTTATCATTCACATGATAAGACATTTCTCCACACATACTGCCATACTGCTTCTTTTTCAAACCATTGCAGTCTTTATTAAATCCTAAAAGGTAACAAAACAACTCATATGATGAGAAATTACAGTTTTCATCTTCCTGTGGCTTGCAAAATTAATTTTAAGAGTTAAGAGCTGTAAAGTAATAAGATATATATCTTTGTTCTAAAACTTAATATTATAAGGAGCAGGGCAGTGGATGGAGTATCTGTGCGTTGCTTTTAGTGAGCTAGTTTGTTTCAAAAGTCAAGAAACTTTCTTCCCCCAGTCTCCCCTTGGAGAGAGTTGTGGTTAGCATGCTAATCCGTGAAATGACCATGTCCATGAGGTTTAAGGCAATTGAGTTGCTTTTTACATCCTGTATTATATGCAAATGAAGATATCAGTGCTAGGTAAGCTGTCCTCCCCGTAGGCTTTTATGTAGAACAGATAGTCAAGCATTCATCAACATTCATTCATTCAAGTAGTCTCTGCTGGGAATTACAATCAGGGAACGCAGTGTTAACTACGTTCCCTCAGGGAGGCGACAGCATGATCAAAGAGGTTGTGGAATCAGTGGCACATGATGACTTATTCCTACAGCTCAGCATCTGAAAAGGGGGAGAACCTCTGATCTTCATCAGTATGGTTCCAGGCCAGATATCAGATCAAATCTGGCAGGCAGCCTCCGTTTGAATCAGGAGTCTGGATCACAGAGCCAGTGTGAGGTACTGTGGGCTGTCAGGATAGACTAGTGGCAGCTCAGACAGGGTGCTCCAGTTTGTTCAATCGCTGCCTTTCCAAACTTTCCCTTATTTGTCACATGAATGTTTAACCAGTGGGATAAATATTTAAATATACTTTAAGGCAAGACACCTGTCTCACATTTTTTGTTCCACCAGGAATCTGAATAACTTTGTCCACCTCCCTCTTCTACAGGTCACTGTCATTTTTATGGATTCTGACAGGTAGTCTACATACATCTATGACAGTAGAGGTGCAAGGCATTTAACAAGACAGGCTATATGGTACAATAGCCTGTCTACATATGTACATGTTTCAACTTGAAGGTTAATCTTTATATGTAACTGGGTTATAAGTAAAGTTACAGGGCATACAATACATTTCAGGGACTTTTTCTCAGTCTTTTGTCCCAGCTTGCTTTAATAGCAAATAGCTTATCATCAGATAAGCCTCTTTAACCCAGCCTAGGCACCATCAACATAAAGTGCTCAGTAAAGTGCTCAATTTACTCTATCAGTTATCTCAAAAAGAACAAAACAATATTCTCCTAAAAGGATCCTTTCCCTGAACACTGTAAGGCTTAACCTTTAACTCAAGCTAGTATTCACAGCAATGGACAACAGATTGTAGTTAGGCTAATAGATAGTAGTTAATAGTAAAAAGTCAATAGACAATGGCACTGGCCTCTCAAACCTGGTATCGAAATAATTGAAATAGGATACAACAAAATGTGACAACAAAATCTGTGTGGTTTCAGCAGTTTACATACTAACTTATGCAGCTCTGAAATAATCCTATCTCCATTACAACATATATACAGCTAGGCAACTAAAATGCCATTTTAGCAAGTTAACTACTAAATAGTATACTTAATATTGTTAATGTTTTCTAACCATTTTTACCTGGTTACATACATGTATATCAAGGTAAATTCATGTAGTAGCCATTGTTCCTCAAATCCCCCCGATTAACAATCAATTACAATATGAATTACATACAAATTACAGTTCGTATGAAAGCCTAATCATGTAATACGCATCCTCATTTCCACCCCATGGATAGAGCTAATGAAACATTCGACCCAGGGGCAGCTGATCTGAGAAGCCAGGCGTAGATGTGCATGTTTGCTAATCTTTTTACGGCACAGAGTGTCTTGCTTTGACTGAGCTCCTTTTTCTTCACGGTTCTGAGCACAGCAAGCGCTCTGCACAGTCCTCACAGGCATTGAATGAATCAATAAACCTGAGGGACGACATTAGGATTAACTCAAACAGTGAGAGTTTCATTACACCAAAGCAAACTCTACTGGTCAGCCACACCTGTTAAATATTGTAAGTGCTTCTGCCACAGGGGGAAACTGGGACAAGGATCGCCTCTAATAATTTAGATCTTCAATTTCTGAGTGGTTTTATGTTAATCATCTCCCTTAGAAATTTGGCTATATTTGAATTGGTTATAGTGAATATTTGAAACCCTGTAATAGCAAAGTCTTTGCTGGGTTTGCAGGAGAAGTCACAGACAAGTTATGATTGCTCTTGTCTAGAAAGGGCATTATGACCTGCAGCAACTCACATTTAAGAGGAAAAATTGGTAGCAGAAGGGTTCATTTATTAAGATGTATTACTTTTATGTTCTTCAGGCCTTTGAGTGCATGTCTATGCTATCACATTACTTGCTAATTAAAAAGTCTTGTGCTAGGTCGTCTCCGTCATGCAGAGTACACCTTTGTAAAGGGCTGGAAATTGTGAAGCCGGCATATTGAAAGTATGGATATGGATATGTGGATAAGTCATCGCTGTGTTCTAATAAATTGTTCAGCCAAGTCAGCAAAGACAAAATTTTCAAGCCAAACTTGAGCAGAACAGCACTTGCCTAAATGATTTTTTGCATGCATTTTGCCTCAGATGGGATAATAAGAGGAGACAAAGGAAGGATTCAAAGGAAAAGAACTTACCTGGACCTTGTTGAACTGTGTCACAAGTCTTTATCTACGACAGGAACTACCACATTCAGATGAATGACTCAAGTTTGAAACTTCCCTAAATGAGTACCTCTGGGAGCCAAACGAATATCAACTTCAGGCCATGCCCTTGTCAAGGAGCAAAGAGCGCTTATGAGGAGAAGCTCCAATTAGGCAGCCATATATGTAGGCAGGCAGGACATTACATGTTTCCTTATAGTGCAGAAATTCTAACTTCAGTTTTCACCTTCTCTTCATCTTTTCATCTAATGGTGAAATCATAAGTTCTCCCTCTAGAGAGGGTATCAACACTTAATTAAGGGCACTGCAAACTATGAAAGACAGACTTGATTTCTTTAGTTTTTGTGTCTCTTCTGCTGCATGTTTGAAATTCAAACCTAAATCACCAGAATAGCCTTTGTTTTAAATAATTTATTTCCATATGCTTTGAGTGGAACACTGTAAAATCTTTATAGCAAATGAAATTTCCTGACATAACACCAAGCTATTTACACACACTGTACAACAAAATGAAGCACAGAAAACTTCAAAGACAGAATATAAAACCAAAAAGTGGATTTGTGCGCACACAGATGTGAACTTAAGTTAATAAACACTTGCACATTTGAAGTTTCACAATGCAACGCATTGCACTAGTGCTACATACATCACACTAATGTCAAATAGAACAAAACATAAATCTCTAACACACATAACACAACATCCAGTTTGAACATAAGTTTAATATTGCAAAGAAACCCATCAGAATTACACATATTTTAATACTGAACAGTTAAGTGAACATTTATGACTGTCGACTCAATATCCTTTTAGGCATTTTAATCTTATTTCACTGATACACAATAACCATGCCAGGCAACAGCCATTGAAATACTATAAATAAACTGGAGCAACACTGACTGAATTTGAAAAACGCTTTGTCCTTAGGTTGGTTAGGATTCTATGTACAAAACTATGCACATTCATCATTATGACACTGCATGAGAGGTACTTTGGCAGATTCACAATTACATTATACTCTACTGACAACAAAATACAGGCACCAGACAGTGAGGGAGAGTGAATTGAGGCTTTAAGCTTTTGTAACCATCAAAACATCCAATATAAAATCCTTTCAGTATCAGCCTTTGCTCCTCAGAATCTATGTAAGATCAGCATTAATATAAATTGTTCTTCAACCTTTGCCTTGTGCTCTTAGAGGTCCAACTCTCAAACCAGCAGTGGATTAAGATGACGAGTTTTTTCAAGTAAAGCTGGACTTTCTGGATCATCTGTCTCAGAAGAACATGCAAGTGACTCTCAAGTCTAACCTTGTAGGCTGAACAGCACAAAGGTAGTATCATTGTGACAGGGTCACTCACCCTTGTCGCTTTGCTTCGCTTTATATAGCCCCAATGGTCCATCCTGACTCGGCAGGTTCAAAAGCTAACTCCTCCATGGTAAAAATAGATGCCACTGCCACTGCGTTAAAGCACTACCATGAAAGCTGCTTCGCGTGTGTAAGCATGTAGCACTCCTCTCATTATGCAGCTAATGACTGCTGTAAAGCCTTTTGTTTAAAATCCTGCTTACCAAATGAGCCACAGACTGCTTGGTAAATGAGATGGCTTGCACAAGAGAATGGTATGTTGTTGTTGAGGCTATAAATTCCACATTTTGCAATTGCTTCTAGAAACTACAATTAAATTTACACACTATTGATGCGATAACCCCAATGCAAATGCAGTATGACACAATCCACTGAATTATACAGTATTAGGAGATCTTTAGTGGGATATATGACCCCTCCCGAGTAAATGTCTACATTCAAGGAACGAACTGTTTAAAGGCGTTTCCTCCCCATACTTGCTCCAATGCCTGAAAGCCTTCAAAACAATGAAACCAAGCACACGCACCCAAAAAAAAAAAAAAAAAAAAC
>OMKZ01033883.1:0-11110 GCA_900302535.1 Neoniphon sammara | reverse complement strand
AAAAAAAAAAAAAAAAAAAACCCCAAAAAAAAAAAAAAAAAAAAAAAAAAAAAAGCATTTGTGAAATTCACTCAATACAAAAGGGAAAACTGTACTGAATAAAAAAAAAGGAAAAAAAAGAAGAAGGCAAGGGCAGTGGTCCTCTATGAGACTGATAGTGCAGAGAAGGGCATTTGTACTCCAAACCCATCATTTTGCGTCAGCATCAAACTGACTGCCCGGTCTGAAGCCTCATCATTTAGCATGTATACAAATAAAGTGTCACGCTGGCTTTCTTTTTCTGTCTGCTCACACACACTGATTGTTTCAGGCAAACGTAATGGTTCACAGCTTTATTCTTTTTTGGTTATCTAAAAGTACGCTTTAATCCCCGTTAAGTCCCCGTTCACAACCAGCACTCAAACAATTTCCCATGACCGATATCTGATATTTCTCCCCCTGGCATGTTGCTACCCACATTGTAAGAAAATAGATTATATGACTTCCTGCTACAAAACAACAATTTCTTTTCCTCATACAGCTGTCTTGGCACTGGACGTGTCATTTGAGTGTTCAAGCAGTAAAAATCCACTAAGTAATTGTAAATCAATTCATGATTAAATGAAATTGCACAGCTGGTGATGCAGTTCACAAATGGATCCTCCACCTAACCCAGTTAATATGTGACATCTTGCAGTGTCCAAGCTTTGAAGGATATTTAAAGAAACTGATCAAATAATCCATTATGATATGACTTACACAATTTATAATTAAATGAAATTGCATGGTTCACAAATGGACCCCCCACCCAGGCCCATGAATATGTGGCCTCTTGCAGTGCCATGTCCCGAGCATTGTGGGATCTTAAAAGCAAATGATCAGATAATCCATTATGATATGACTTACACAGCCGTCTGTACACGTGCAACGCATCATGACAAGAAGTCATGAGGACAAAAGTGAATTGTTCAGGGTTTGAAAATCTACTTGAAATGTGCAAGAGGTGTGCTTGTGAAAAAATGCACTGATATCTAACCCAATTTGATTTTGAAGAAGTGCTGGTTGCTCCTGAAAGCATGGAGATGAAGAGCTGCTGTTCTTTCTGATGTGATTTTTTTCTAGTATATTCTGTCCTTTGGTCACTCCAAAGTTGCATTCCAGCAAAACGTCCATTAAGAGTGCATGTGCTCATGTGCAAGAGTATATTTGTATTTGAGAGCTTACATGTACTGTGTAAATGAATGCCTTATGTTTTGCATGAAAGCATGTTATTTAGTACAGGATGTATGTTGGTATCACAGTGTAGTGAAAGTGTGTATTAGAGTCATATGATTGACAAGTCCTCATGACAGGAGGTTGAAGCTCGGCGGGTTTTCGGGCTGCATCGTGTCAGCATGGAGATCTGGGTGCTGAAGTTGTTGCCGCTGCTGCCCATCGACGGGTGCTGGTATTTGGTGTCAGAGCCCATGTATCGCTGCAGGTGCCACCTCCGCCACTTCCTCTTAATCTCCCCCTGGACCTGGGAAGTATTATAACAAGGAGGCGTTAAACCAGTAATCCTTGACATTTTAATACAATGACATTTCCATTTTGCTATTCTCTGTTGCTGACTGATATAACACAATAGTAATACAACTGAATCCCAGGTCATGAAAGCTTTAAAATTTGCAATTTTAAACATCTATGACATATGGTAGCTGTCTTCTGGGGAAAAAAATTTTTGGTGAAAAGGAAGTGATGTGCACATTTACAGAAGCAGTGGCTGTTTCAAATAAACAGAAGAAGGAGATGAGCAGCAGGTTCTGAGTCTATTCACTCAAATGGAAGAAGACCTGCCTGAGTACAGATTACAGCTGATTCTAATGTCCCATAGACACTAAAGTAAATATCGGACCTGTTTTTCACAAGTCACAGATCGTCTAAACATTCTGAAACTAAACTGACATTTTTCAGATAAAGAAAATCAGGAGAAAAGTGATTTTGTTCAAGACCAGCTCTGTTTCAGCAAACAATCTAACTTGGCCACTTAAGAAACAAAATCTTTGGTTAGCATGGCCAGAAATATTACCACCAGGGCTGAACAAACTACATAAGAAGAATGCTGCCACCAAAAACTCAAACTGTATCAACAGAAATAGATTACTGCTAATTGTTCAGTGGGAAGCGAGCATGCTGAAAAGGAAAGGAAGAATCTCTGAGACAAAAGCGGAGTGAACATCAGGGACTGAAGAGTGATGCAGTTATGTCTCTTCTTCTTTTGCACTAGCAGGTTTTGCTTTCATTTATTAGCCACAATCTGCGCTGAGTAACTTTATAATGAGCCTACATCAAGTTGCAGCTTGTTAGATCTTTACTGTAATGGATATTCAGCAGTAAGGTAACTATACAGTTATCACATCATTTTATATTAAAAAATAATGTATTTATATAACATAGATAATACCATCTCAGTAGACATGGTTGCTCTTAGGCATCGGCTTAAGTTGTGTTGACAGATTATTTACATTTGCCTCACTGGCTCAGTAAAATAGCCCAAGCTTGTTTGTTTGCGACTCTGGGACCCGCTGTCAGTCCATTCTGAACATTCTGGAAACATTGTTGTGAAATGAGGTGCAAAACGTGAAAGCAATGACCACTTACCACCAAAAATGTTGCCAAAATTATTATTATTATCAATAATAATAATAACAATAATAATAATAGTAATTATACAAGAATTTTATGATTTATCACTTTAAATAAATCAGAGATATACTTGGTAAAAGTTGTCATATTGCATTCTGTTAAAAAGTTAAAATTTGTTAGTTAAAATGTTGCATTGTGCAACATGTTTGGGGATCCAATAATTAAAAACTGTTTTTAATTGAAGGAAGAAAAATAATGTTCTTAGCCTTACGCCTACACTTCGCACTTTTATAGCACAAATATGACAGTGGCTACCTGTTAATCTGGTAAGTTGTCCTGTCCTGTAATGTTTCATGATATGTGTATGCTATATGATGTTTTTAATGATTTGTTTCTATCTTAAATTGCATTTTTTGAATTGCCCCATGTGGAGTCAATAAAGCTGTAATGAACAGAACTGAAATTAAACTTTCAACCTGACCCCGAATGTTCTGCAAACAGCCCATTTAAGACACCTGAACTCTAAACAATCAATGTACAAACGTCGTCAACAAATCACAGCTGATTAAAATTCAGCTTGCATGGAGCCTCGCCTCGCCATGTAGCCCACCTCAGTGATTTAATAATCTGGCTCAGGACTGGGAACATAACTAAGCTCCCCACAGAGAGCCTTTGCAGACATCGCTGAATAGCTCCCTGCCAAGGAGGCTGCGCTTTTTTACCGCCCTCCCACCCTGCAGGCAGAGGAGAAAATATGCTGAGACGACGTCCAAGGGGAGAGAAAGTAGTACCGGCCAGCACTGGTGACTCATACTCACAGCCTCAACCTCCCTCCAACTTTTAGGATTGTGCGTGTGTGTGTGTGTGTGTGTGTGTACATGTTTGTCTGTATGTGTTTATGTGTGTATGTAAATGTTGCACAGAGGGAGCCATGGGCAAACTACAGACAAACTAAATTTCCTGAGGATCGCCAGATCGCTGTGCCCTCTGTGCAGATGGAAATCTGGAGGTGTGTGTTTACACAAACAATGTTTATACCATTGCAAAGGTGGTACCTACCTCTCCGTTAAGGAAGCAGTACAGGACCGCCACCACAAAGCCCTGAAGAGAAAAAATACAGAGAGATAAGAGAGTAATCAAAGTAATACTGTGCTAATATGAGCATTAATGTGTGCATCATTCTTCTAGAGAGTGTAAACTGATAACATAAAGGTCAAACAGTGGTAAGAAAAAAAAGAGATGCAAGGTGAATGAAAGGATGAAAAGAATGATGAGAATGCGGTGGGAAGGTTTTCCTGGTTTCCAAGCTTGTTTAATGCAGCTGTGCTGTCTGGCTCCTTTCTCCTGCGTTCTTCATTATGTGATGGACTGAAATAACACTGAGGGTTTAAAAGTGTAACACTGCGAGTGAATCAGCCAGCAAAAGTGCCTGGAGGCCTGCCACACTTTCCTCTTAAATAGAAACACTCTGAGGTCACAGCTGACAGTGGGTGCTAAATTAACACTTTGGACCTCGAATGAACCCCAATATAAGAATTAATCAAGAGAGTATGTTTCGGTGTGAGTTGGCGTTCAGAGAAAATGATTTCTCATAATAAATCGATTGCAGATTAAACGATAAGAGTTTTGTATGTGATACACGTAAAACCCTTTCAAAATGATTTCAGTTGATTTATGTGATGTGTGGAAAACTTTTATACCTGAAATGACCCCAGGATCAAGTCAAAAACCAGCCTTAGCTCTGTCTTCACTTGCTCTGGGATGAACGCAAATACGATGAAGTTGATTCCAAACAGAGGAATCAAAAGCAGCGTTGATTTGGCCAATCTCCTGGAATGAGAGAGGAAATAAAGCTTCAATCGTCTTTCCCCTGCATTGCCACCAAAATTCAATCATTCCCTAAATATGCCAACAAGGGAATGCAGCTCCATGGTTCTCTCAATTTACAGTTGAGGGTCAGAGATGGAAAAACAAAAAACACCATCAAAAGTATCAGTGGGGAAACAGTTCACACTAAAGCATTATGGGAGGCTTATGAGGTGCTCTCCATCACAAGGAAATCACTTATCCTCACAGAGCGCTAAATCACAGAGTAAAATAAAGTCTGCTGAGGAGAGACGATGCTGAGCGTCATATGTTATGGTGATTTCCTCATCCGTAGTCTAAAAGGATTGCTCATCCCAGCGTAGCTTGGAGCACAAAAGCTTTTGTGCAGTTACATGGAGCCACAGGAACAGCCGAATTCAAAACCCCAATTATATTTGCAGGACAGATATCTATTGCTTTCTCTTAGGTTCCTGAGCCCAGCTGAAGTAAACTGAACTCACCCTGGTAAATGTAGTTAACCTCAACAGAGTGTAGACCAAATTTAGCCCTGGACAGAAACTGTGAAAACAGTGTAGCTTTTTCCCCAGTGCACTCACGGGGGGATTATAAATTTTTCAATAATGAGAATTTACAACATGAAAAAGACTTCAGATCATACTCACGAGTACTGGTTGGACTCATTTCTTCCAATATCTGGGCAGTTGATCTTCTGACGAAGTATTCGAATGATGCAGATGAACAGAATAAAGTTCATCTGTAAAGGGTTTACAGGGGTGCAATATCAGCAATATGAAGATAGCACTGGGGTATTTTATAAGATAAGTTATATTTTCCAATATTAAGAATTAATGCATTACTCATCAAAAATTTTAAAAGTTTATGGATGTGATATGATGTAGGCTTATTACTTTAGTTCCATGTTTTCAGTGCATTTGACTCATAATCACAGACAGGCTTTTTAAAAATGCATCTCATAATAGAAGTGTGATGATGAATTTCATTGGCTAAGTCATTGAGCTGCCCTGTGGGAAAAAAAACAAAACGTCTCCAAATGGTGTGGTGCTGTTCCTCTGTGCCAACAAGTCACAGAGATCCCGACCCGCTTATGAACACCACTTTGCTGCCACAGACAAGTCTGACAAAAAGCCAGGTGATCCTGATCCTAGGTGGCAGGGAAAACATGAAATAATACAATGAAAGCGGCTTTGGCAACAACTGCTGCCAAGTCCTGAAAACTAGGCAGAGCACTGAAATAATGCTGTCAGGACACAAAAAGACATCAATAATAGAGGAGACTATTGTCTCTCCATACTGTTTTTAAAACCTCTGATGCTGGTGCAGAGACTGAATATCAGGCTGTTAAATGTGCAAAAATGGTGGCCAAGATGAGAGGAATTCCTTTACTTTAAACAATCTCTCTTTTTTTAAATCTTAACAGACTGTGGCCTCTCTCATGCTTGTTGAACTAATCTTTACCTTCTTTACTCTCTTTTTCACGCCTCTCTAAATGTCTTCGTTCCTGGCTCACACACCCACAAATTTGCTTTTTCTCACTTTCCTCAAACTTCACACTCACCCACACACATAAGCCAAATCACTCTGTTTTTCTCTCACTTGCACTGTACATAAGAGGTTGAAGCTGTGTGTGAGCTGTTCCGAAAGTGTTCTTCACACCTTTGCTTTTATTGATATTTGGTGTTTGATCTATGCCTCAGAGAGAAAAAAAGTAATTTTTAACACACAGGGCAGGTCAAATGTCTAACGTTTTGTTTCTGGAGCAGGACCGGTTCATCTGGACACTATGAACCTTGTTCTGTCCAAAATAAAGGAAACACACACATACAAATGCACATGCACAAACACATACACACCACACATAGATCAGATTCAAAATCATCTCTGAAAAATCAAGAAACTGCTTCTGTGATCACTTCTGCTGCTACATTTGCTAAGAGGATGCTCTTGTATGCTTCTGTAGATGACTGACTCTGACTCTGCTCAGTTGAAAAAAACAGCCAGAAAAAGTTGGGCTGATAACCTGTCAATCAAGGATGATAAATTGGTAGTCATTATCTACCATTTCTGTCAACTTGAAATGCTCAAATGAGAAGTTGGAGGTCATTCTGACCTGTTGGTTATACTGACATACAGCAGGATACCACAAGTAATATGGACCAAAACCTTTCACACAAACCACACTGACACATTAGCCCTGTAATATTTCAGGGGGACTGAGGATGACTGACCAAAGGTGGTATATGTTTCCTCTTTCAGTGGCAATTATCATAGAAAAAACTATCAGGCTACACCAAATTATTGTGATTTAAACTTTAAAGAAATCAGACTGCTGAATGTGTGCAAATTTTTTATGTAATGAAATCTGAATGATGAAAAGTGCATAATGGCTTGTGAACTTACCAGGATCGATGCCAGGATGGGGGTTTTAATGATCCACCAGAACACGTCGGTGTTCTCAATTATATCCCAGCACCTGGGGCATAAAACAGTATTAATGTAAACTGAAAATCAAAGCATTGCAACAACAGAACCTGTCAATGACCTCGGTTTTATGATGGACTCTGGTCCAGCGCTTTCCTGGTGCTTTTCTTACCCCACATCATTATAGTAGGCTTTAGCAGTGCTCCACGCTGTTATGAAAATGGTTGGACCTCCTGAGGACAAACAAGCACACAAGAAAAAGTTGATACCATGTTCAAGCCAAGCAGTTACCGTCACAACCTGTTGTTCCTCCTGAAATTGGTGGGGGTGAAGTCCAACCCCAGGCCAGCAAAGCTACAAAAAGGCATAAAAGAAGACATCCTTACCCCAACCAATCAGGATGTAAGCCCAGAAGTACTTCCTCTCAGAGAAGAAAGAGACAGCCAAAAGTGCGTGAAGATAGAGTCCCTCCACCAGGAGCCAGAAGAAGCTGGCCATTACACAGTACTGGAAGAAGACAATCACTGCCTTGCAGCCAATCTGTCAATAGACACAGGACACAAAAGCACACTGATGTTGTGAGATACACAAGTGGATAAACATTGGACAGGGATATGCTTGCAATGCAGACGTTGCAATTGCTCACAGTGGGAGAGCAGTGCATGTGGGAAGCAGAGGAGTGCACGTTTTCCTTTTCCTTTAGGCACAGGCTGGCATGACTCTTTGCAATTTGGTTCTACATTCAAGGTAAATCTGTTTTAAATTTGCGTCATACACGGCAGAAAATCTCCATTTTAACACGCATTTGGTCTCTGTCAGTGGGATAAGATAATCCCACGTTTCACTAATCAACTTATTTTTCTTGAATCAAGTGTCATTTTCTTGATACTAGTGGGCTGATCTGTCTTATTCTGCCTTGTTTCAACATATTTATACTTGCTCCCACAAAAATTCCTGAAACAAGTGAAACTGTACTGGAAACAAGTGGAAGTATCTCATCCCAGCTGTATTTTTTTCTCTTGTTTTATGAAAAATAAGATTTTTAACACTGAATATAAGACTAAATTACTTGTTAAGATGCAATTTTTTTCAGTCTAACTTGTATCACACAATAAATAAATCCTTTATCAAATCTCCATCAAATTACTTATTGCATGCAGCCATCACATTATATTTCAGCTCTGATTACAGACATTTTCATGAAGAGGACAAGAAGTGCCATCAACCATGATGTCTCATATAGCAAACTGGGGGCAGCTCTGTCATGACTTCGCTGACATGCCCCTGTGCTTTTGGGTACAGTTTAATCAAACTACATCCTCCCCTAAGCCCTCAGTGAGTCAGAACCGATGATAGTCTAATAGTACTGGATGATAATAAAGTTGTTCTGGATTTTAAAAAAAAATAATAGTCATTTTACAGTCTGATATTTGCAGTTCTAGTGCTAACGTGAATACTCCTACCAGGGACTATTTAGGTGAGGAAGGAAATTACTAAAATAGTAGGTGCTCTACAGGGGTTTTAATCTTTCTTTACTGTTTTTTAAATGTCTTTAAAATATCTGACATTAGTTATTCTGGCACTGGAACTCATTGATACAGTAGGCTAGAAAAAAAATACCACTATGGAGGGACTTGGTAATTTTTATGAGCACAATTTCAGATTTCACCCCTAAAACACAAGATATGCTGGCAGATGGCCACTTTTAAACTTTATCTCTCTCCAACTGCCGGTGCTCTTGTAAGATAAAATATGATGCCTATGATGCTGAATGAGGACTGTTGCAGACGATGTTTTAGTAAGCAAGAGAGAGGAAAAGACATCCACGGATTGAGAAGTGAAACACCCATGCAGGACGACGCGATCAGATCCCTCCAACCATGCAACAGCATTTCCATCAAGGTGGCTGAATTCGTTCAAAACTCAGTTGAAAGCTATGCAGAGAGGCTGCTATTGACCTCGTAACACCCAGGCATGTAAAAGGCTCATTTTCCTTACGGTGGCCAGAGCGGATGCATGCAGCGTGGCTGTTTTGCAACCTGCTCGATTCATGGAAACACACATTCACGCTGCAGGTCAGAGGCTGATACATACTCCATGGGTTACAAGCTGTTTTGAGATGAACGGCCGCAACATGCTGGGAGGCCATTACAGAGCCCAAAAAACCTCAATACGTTGTACCCATTTGATGAAAACCCCACAGCAGCGTGAATGCTTTGAGTACTCCAGTAGATGTTTTAGATGGGAGACATGGGATGAACTGGGAAAAAGGGCAAAAAGGGACATGGTGTGATTCGGAATGGACTGAAGCACATTATGGGCGGTGGAGTGAGGCAGTGGGGTAAAAAGAGAGAGTAGATGATGATGAAACAAAGTAGAGTGGATAGATGTGAATGATGAGACAGCAGGGAGGAGGGAGGAGGGCTGTAATTTTATTTATTTATTTTTTTTCTACACACACAGCTAAAGCCATGGCCATCAGAGCAGGAACAGGCACCCCCCGCACCAAAATAAGTGCAAACAAGCCATGATGTAATGCTGAAAATGCCATGCCTCTTCCTTCAAGCTCAATTGCTATGAATGATGAATGAGTCTGGAAGTTTCACATGAAATATTAACAGAAATGTAACGTCTAGAGGAGCCATACCCCTCTCTTGGATACCTGAGCGTCATTAATCATCAGTGAAGACTTCCCCAGAGTCTCAGCTCACCAAGAGGAGGTCAAACAGCTCTTCATTAATACTTTAATACAGTAATCCTTCACTAACTTGCTTATTCTCTTTGATTTGAACTACTACAGTATTTATTAAACAGCTAATTGAATACGGCTAAGGCAGAGGTGATGTGATTTTTATAAGATCAAGTGGCAAAGTGAGCTTCAGACCAGCCCTACATTGCAAAAAACTCCATCTTAGCAAGTCATTGCCTCATATTCTGTGATAATTTTTTTCTTTCTTTTTTTTTAATACAAATAAAGAAAAACAAAATCTGCCAGTAGAATGAAATAATCCCACTTGTTTCTAGTGCAGTTTCAGTTGTGTCAGGGATTTTTCTGGGAACAAGTATATATATGCTGAAATAAGGCAGAATAATGCAGATCAGCCCACTAGTGTCAAGAATATGATGCTTGATAAGATTTTAACACTGAATATGAGACTAATTTTTCTATTTTTATATTCGCTTTGTTTTGTTTGATTTTTCACACTGACCAGCAGTCTGATTACAAAACCAGATGTGCTATACTCCTTTTTTTGAGAATATATGATCTATCCGCACCAGATGTTTTTTTTGTTTTATCCACCACTAAAAAACTGACTAGATTTCATATTTCATATGAAATCACCATAAAAGCCTAGTTAACAGGACGTTTTCAGTACAGCTTAGGTGATAAAACCACGCAGACAACCACTTAAATATTTATCTGTGATATTTTCATTGTGTCTAATCCTGCTGTCAAAGATCAGATATGACCTTTCAGATAATACTGAACTATAAACCTATCCATGCTATTTGCAATATGCTGCTATATACCTATACATAACCTGCATACAGAAAAAAAATCTGTCACCAATAATAATAACTTATCTAGAAAAATATCTGCTCATTTTGGCTGCTGAAGCAAATACACAAACACTAGTAGTGGAAGTCTGCACAAAGAAGTTTGCCTTGCTGTGTCTGCTGCTGAGATAAATCTCGTTTTTAGATGTGGGTAAAGTTTCAGGCAGCTCATCCAAGCAGGTGTCTGACTGGCAGTGAAACTGACAGGGACTTGGTTTACAAACTGATTCCCCCTCAGTATCTTAAGAGGAGCAAAATGCATCCAGAAGGGTTGTCTGAATCTTTCCGCTAGTTTTCATGCATACAAATCAGTACAAATTGCTTGCTGGAGCTCCATCTTAAAAACGCAGCATGATGGATGAGTGGGATGTATGCTATCCCACAAACACAGGAAAGAGGTGGTGTTGACTAAATGAGCATGCAAACGTGTGCCGGCATACACAAACACACTCCATAAACATATTTAGTTGCATTTTAATGTCACTCAGTGATTAATCAGTGGACTTGCTACAAGCCTTATTTAATTGTGTATTTACATTATATATTAATCTCATGGATCTTTGCGAAAATATCAGATAATAAAATCAGAGTAACGCATCAAGCATGCATTACACAAATGCACATGAACACACACACACACACACACACACACACACACACACACACACACAAACAAAACAAG
>OMKZ01033881.1:0-14027 GCA_900302535.1 Neoniphon sammara | reverse complement strand
GGGTAATTTTTGTTTTTTTTTTTTTTTTTTTGTATATTACTCTCCCAAGCTTAGCGGTTAAATGGAATAGGGTGTGGTGTGTTTGTGTGTGGTACTGATGTCTGTGTTTTTGGTGTGGATTTGTTATCAAACCTTTTGGTGTGCCATACAGTGTTCATATGGAAGAAATAAAGGTGCGTCATGGAACGGGGCGAGAAATGGGGCGCTTGTTTTGATATGTATCCTTAGTAACATGTCGGGGTCACATTATTTTGGCCAAAAGTGCCAGGAAATTCCGTGGTGCCTGCTGATGATCAAACCCCATTTTCGAAACAGACAGTTTAACTGTTTACGATCGCTTGAACCTGCTCCATTATTGCAAGGGAGAGAATTGAAAAAGCTCAAGAGTTCATCTGTGGGTTTTCAACAAATTGGACATTATTGCATCAGTTTCCCAAGAAATTTCCAGCAGGGGATAACGGAGCTGTCCCTGACCCACACTATCAGTGTGGATTCCCAGTCGTGCCGCCACTGGCAATTTACTGCATGTTTACAATAACCCTGCATGACCAGTGTGCTCTGTTTAGTGCTTCATAATTGTGCCCTGTCTGCACACAGTATCACATGTGTTCCAGTGACATAGAGATATCTCCCCACGGGAAACACCACTACAACCTATTAGTGTCACTATGGCAGTCTTGAGACCTGTCAGAGCGTGCAAACATTCCCTCTATTACCAAATCTAGGAATGTCCCTGAGTCAGTAACAAAAACACAAAACAAATACTTGAACAATAGCATGTATAGTAATTATGGTCTTAATATGTGGGTTTCAGCAAACATAACTGATGCTGGAAATGAAACCACAGATACAAGACAAAGATCAAAGAATTTACACTTTTACTTTTTAGCGTTTTTTAGTGATATTATAGCAAGCTGTCTATCCTACTCAGCTTTACTCCGAAATGTGCTCCCTCATACTGCAATTAGACTTGGACAAGGTCCTGGACGAGGCACATCTTACAGTTACTGAACAAAGCGTTGAGGGATGTGTACTGTTTGGGCTGTTTACTTATCCCACGATGAAGAGCGGTTTGGGGGTAAGGGCCGCTGCTCTCTGGCTGGCTGTTTGGCTGTTTGGTGGGGCTGGGGAGTGGGTGCGGTGCTCCTCTGCCCACCGCCTGGCACAGGGTAGCCTATGTCTAGGAAGAGAAAACTTTGCCAGGCCTCAATTACGGGGGGAATAATCCAGGACACACTGAAGCAATTACAGCCCCATATAAATCAATATGCTTTGGGTTTAAAAAGTGATCTGCTCCCAACACTCTGGAGAGGCTCTGACTCAGTCCGCCTTTGATTTCTGTGAGATGAGAGCAGTTTCTCAGGAACTGGGCAGAGATGCTGCTCGAGCTGCTGTGCTGAGGTTTAGCAGGTCACTCAGACTGAGGTTACAATCAGGTGACAAGGAATGTGGCTTCGGTTTCAGGTTGGAGAGGCATAACATAGTAAATATTGATTCCAGACAAAGAGCCTGTTAGCACGGTTTCTGGGAAAACCATTGTTAAATTACTTGAAATACTGCAAAATATTCACTGCAAGTAACCACGTAAACAGATGCAGATGACATTGTTTTCAATGTTCCATGCCTCTTTAATGAGATTTGAAACATAGATACGAATGCCACAATATGCAGTGGATATTGTTTATATATCAGGAAGCCTGCAGAGGAGTCAAGACCCCTTAGCAGCAGGGGGCAATATTCACAACTTCCCCTCCCCTGTGAAGTGCTGCTTGTTGAGCAGAAACTCATCAACACTACTGTACTGCCATCTTATGGCTGTAAAAAATTACTGCATTTGTGACACAGGGCTACATGGTTAAACCTCAACCAGTCCTGTAGCTAACTTAGAACAGCTAAGTCAACTTATTTTGTCTAAAGGACAAAATAAAATGCAATATTTTGTTTATCTAAAAGGCTGTCATTCACTTAAATAAGAATGTAAATGTATTATGGTTACATTCACTTTCTATGTTGCAACAGTAGCTGACATTTCAGTTACGTTACTCTCATCTCCCTTAAAAATGAACAAAGATGAAACATTACGTTCAACATTCATTTATTTCAAAAGTCTTGTAAGCAAAAATAATTAATTGGATTCCAATATATACATCCCTTGATGATCATGTGAATCAGCAATATAACAATGTAACAGGGAAAGACCACTGACTTAGAAATTAGCCAAAATCAAAATAATGAAAAGCAAATTAAGACTCAAGTCTTTTTGGTGAAATGGTCAAACTACAAGCCCAGAAATTATCATAGACATCTTCAAACAAAGGAAAACAACCTACATGAAAAAAAGATCACTACTGAAATTCTATTCTCACTTCCTGAGTGAATGAGGGTTCAATTTTCACATCATGAGAGAGTGCGTGTGCGCACAGAGACTTTTTATGGGTGAATGCTAACCCGCATTCTTCACACATGTGACTCTTTGGCTTTCCAGTGTGTGTTCGCCTGTGTTTTTTCATGTGATAGGACAGCCTAAAGGCTTTGTCACATATGTCACATTTAAATGGCTTCTCTCCTGTGTGGATGCGCATGTGTGACTTCAGATATCCTGACTGGATGAAGGCCTTTCCACAAACCTCACACTTGTATGGACGCTCCCCAGTGTGATACCTGGTATGGAGTCTCAGCTCATTAGCTGTCAGGAAGGTCTTGCCACATTCTGTGCACTGATGTGGCCTCTCACCAGTGTGGATGAGTTCATGTCTCTTCAGTGAAATCTCTTTCATGAACTGCTTTCCACAGGTGTTGCAGGGATACCTCACACCTATGTGGATTTGCTCAACATGGTTTGTCAGCTGCAGCTTTGTCCGGTAAGCCATATCACACTGTGTACAGGACCAGGGCTTCTCCTCTGAATGGGTACCCATGTGCACCGTTAGCTCAGAGGCCGAGCGGTAGCACTTCCCGCACTGCCAGCACAGGAAGGGTTTCTCTCCTGTGTGTTTCCGAAGGTGCACCGTCAGACAGTTGGAAGATCTGAACTTCTCTGGACACACATCACAAGAGTAAGGGAATTCTCCCTTGTGGACTCTCTCATGGATGGCAAGGTAGGACAGCTGAGTAAAGGTTTTCTCACACTGTGGACAAGGATACGGTCCAGTGAAATTATGCTGCTTTTCATAGTGTTCTCTCAAACGTCTCAGTAGGGTGAAGGTCTTGTCACACATTGTGCACTGGATTGGTCTATGCATAAGTTTGTGTCTTTCAAAGGCAGCCTCATTTGCAAGTATCTTCCCACACTCTTTGCAATAGAAGGGATCGTGAATTCTCTGGTGCACTTTGAGCAGGGGCATGGTCTTGAATTCTTTTCCGCAGTCCTCACATTTCATGATTTCCATGACATCCACTTTGCAAACATTTTCCTGGTGTTCTTTTAAAGCAGATGGGTATTCAAAGTGTTTGCCACAATTGGAACACCATACAGGTATCTTGAGCGGTGGCTCCTGTTGGGGATCACTGGTCAACTCACTTTGGCCAGCCCCTGCTTTTGGCTCCCTTTTCAATGAGGAGAATCGCACTATTTTCTTGTGACAAATGGCATAAATCTGGTGTCTTTTCAGCCCATGCATGTGTTTAAAGCGCCTCTTGCAATGGATGCAGTGGTAAGGCCTATCGTCTGTATGACACTGCATGTGTTTATTCAGTGTTTTTACACTATCAAATGCCCTGGCACAGACAGGGCATACCTTAAGGACTTTTTTGCTAGCTTGTTCTAGCGGAGCAGCTGAGGTTTCTTCTGAAGGGGCAGCAGGTGTGCCTGGATTATTTTCTTTTTTGTTAAGGGTACCACTACAATTTTGTTGTTCAGCTTCAGCCAAAATCTGTGCCACAGTCTTGCTCTCTTCCTCCCGGATACCCTCATGACCATGGATAATCTGATGTTTCTTCAATGTGTCTTTGTACTTAAAACCCTTTTCGCAAGTCACACAGATAAAGGGCCGGTCTTCTGTGTGAGATCGTAAATGTTTGGTTATGTCTGCAGTGCATGGCAAGATCCTGCTGCAGATGGGACAGATTTTGCCATCTGTTAGCCCATCTAAAGATAGTTGTGAATCTGTTCCCTGTGAATCTGTGCCCTGTATCTCTGTACCATTACCCACCAAGACAGGTTTTTTCAGGTATTTACTCTTGCATATCTCCTTCTGATGTCTCTTTAACACATAAGGATGCTTGAATTTTTTTTCACAGAAAGCACATTTGTAAGGACGATCCTCTGAGTGGGACTTCATGTGCCTATCCATATCTACTCTGCGAGCAAAATACTTCCCACACAGAAAGCAATTTTTGTTTTCTGGGGTCTTAGGATCCCCTGGGCTGTCCAATTTAGCATCATCACTTGTCTCTTCCTTTTCATGAACGCGCATGTTGTGCCGATTCATGTCATACTGGTCCCTGAATCGTTTGTCACAGTTGGGGCACTTGTACCTGAGATCCCGATTTGAAGAATGAATTTCTTGGTGTCTTCTCATCGCTGTGGCTCGTGGAAAAGTCTTATTGCACACAGGACAAGTCTTGCAATTTGAATATTTTCTTCTTGATCTCTTAGTTGTTGGTGCAGAGGAGTCTTTCTTGTCTTTTAAAGCTTTTCTCTTTAACTGAAGCCGCTTGCTTTGTTTCAGTGGTTGAAAGGATGCTGGCTTGAGGGTGTCAGGGATGTCTTGATTAGTTACTTCTCCTTCACTTGGCCCAACAGCTACAGCGTGTTCCTCATCATTTACAGATCCCTCTTGATCTTCAGGCTCATATTTAATATTAACAGAGTCCCGCTCTTCAACCAAACCTGATGGTTGTTCAATCTGTATGTAGTCCAACAGTGTGACAGTTTCACCTTCCACCTGAACAGTCATACAACCATGCATCTGCTCTGATGGAGGCTGTAACTGTATTTGGTCGGCGTCAATTACAACCTTCTCCAACTGAGGGAGAGACAAAGAAGAGAGGATGCAGTTCCCAAAGGAAGATGGAATGGTCTGTGATTCATCTGTAAGAAATAAGGCAGATTACCATTACAGTTACAACTATAATTTAACCTAAAACACAAAAATGTCACAATAAGATTACAACAATGCTTGTCGTAATGTCTTGGATGTTTCACCACCCACAAGAAGTTGTGAAACGGTTAGATTAGATACACGGCCCAGGAGAGACTCACCAATTAAATCCAAATGTCCAAGTGTTGTGTGGTACTGCAGCACAGTTTTCAGTTGCTGCAGGTCAGGAACAGACTGCACACATTCCTCCAGGGCGGATGGGACAGCATTAAGCATGGATGCAGTCTGAGAGAGAGAGAGAGAGAGAGAGAAAGAGAGAGAAAGAGAGTTGGTGACAGTCAAAACAAATGATCACACTGACATACTAACCACCAGCTAAATGCTAAGAAGTATTGGCTGCGGCTAATTAGTATGTTTACCACCCACTAGTGGTCAATCATTATCTCTATCATATCATAATCATATCTCTATTCATAAAATCAATTGGGCTATTAAGCTGAAGGGCTAGTGAATTTTGCTTTGTGGCTGGTTGCCCAAACCTTAGTTTACCACTTGGGGTTCAGTACCTGCTGAAGGTCTGGTACTGGAAGGAGCCTCTCCAGTCTGGACAGGAAATCCAACATGAGCACCTGCAGAGCGTTGTCATATTCAGGCCCAAAATCCGTAGGGAACACATCCTAGAACAAATAATTACCATTCAGAGTTTAGAGTATTACACCACTATCACATATTTGTTCTATTGCACATAAAATAGCTTAAATTTTATGTGGATTTTTTTTTCACATTTGTAATATGAGGTACAGTCATATTATAAGCCAGAATGCTACATGTCCTCTTAAGCTGAAGGCACAATAACCACAGGTTAACAAAGCTTCAATCCATTCCAATCCATTCAAAGAGGTAAAGGCCTGAAAAAAAGTCACAAACCTGGAAAAACTTCTCCCTCTCTTCAGGGTCTTTTAACAGCAATTCAATTTGATCCACAAAGTTTGATTCTGGAAACTCGACCTCTGCAAAACATGGCTGGAACAAAATACACACAAAAATAATTCAATCAAAGAAAAACATGTGATATACTAAAATGCTGGTAAATGTAAACATATTCATATGATTATGATAGGGCGGCAGCAAACAGGCTGGCAGAGATAAATGTAGGAGTAGAAAAGGGGAAAGGTGTACAAACCATCTGAACAGGCAGCTTTCCTTTTATTCTTGATGCATTTTAGTCAAATGATCCGCAGCCTGTTTCCCGAAATTGAGCTGATTTTTGTTTTAAGCCAGTGTAGCAAAATCATTGCTCCTCAGCAATATGTATTTAGAGTCCTCAATAAGCACTGTCTGCTCAATAATTTAGTAATAACGTGCTGGAAAATTAGTTGTGTATTAATTCCTCATCCACCTGTTAGTGTGATTTTTCTTTCCAAGGTGTAGAGTGCTCATTCACAATTTCCAGCATCCATGTACAATATATTTTTACATTCTTCACTTCCTTCCTGTTAAGGTTAGTCTTGTGCAAATCACAAGCCACAAACAGTCACACACAAGCCACATAGCTGAGTGTCCCACCCTTCACAGTCCATAACTGCTTTTAGCTGCTTGTTAGACAAAGAATGGGGTTGGCACAACACAAGCCATAGATTGTGGCTCAATGACTATGAATGAAACACAACATGAGCATACAGTAAATGAGCGTACACATCTAGAATAAAAGCTCATCAGTTAAGAGCAGGTCTAGCCTATTAAAGGCTCATGGCCCAGAACAAATGGCCCTACGTGAAAATAAAGCCACTGAAACCATCGCCATCTGTGTCCGAGTCCACCATAGCTTATTGAGGCTTTTACTTCATATTCTCAGGGGATCAGTGATTTTATAGTATCAAATACCATTGCTGAGATTCCAACTCTAAACAAGAAATGGATATTACACAATATTTCATCAGAAGATGGGGAAAAAAGCCCAACCCCGATTCATGTACTTATGTGTATTTGTAAACCTGTATTGGTTTATTAAACTCTGGACAAAGATTTCATTCTGTTATACTGAGGTGTGAAAAACAGATAACATGCATGAGATGAAGTGGTTGTGAATCACCCTGACAGTCACAAAAAAAGCATTTCAAATATCCCCATTACCCTTATCAAGCTCACCATGATTATGTTTCAAGGAAATATGCCTTTAAACATATTCAGTGCAATTGTAGAGTCAAAAGTTGGTTCTGGTGCAGTAGAAAAATGTGATATTTTTGTGGGTCATGATTTTCACTTCACTCCCAAGAGTCTTTTGATGTCAACTGATGGAATAAAAACGTAGGCAGACATGACTGAATCACAGTGCTGACATGGACATCACCCTTGTAGAAACTAACCTGCGCTGCCCAAGTGGATATCAGGGTCCTGATCCTTTCCAGGTGCATCTCAATTGTTTCCATTTCTGTTATCTGCTCAGCCCGACACAAGTCAAGAACCACCTGCAACAAGAAAGTTTTGCCTCAGGGGAAAGACAATGGACAGTTCACAGCCTGGAAATGTTATTCTCCCTCCCACAGCTCGGTCATGGGTTTCACCGATGGAAAAGTAAAACCTTAAATAACTGTTTTCAGGTGAGAGGCATAACAGCAGGCCTAGAAGATAACATGCACAATTTCTATTGCAGGAACATACACCACATAATCAAAAGTATCTTTACTTTCAGTCAGGCAATAACTTTAAGTCTTTACATTTTATTCTTTCAGACAAACATCTGCTAGTGAGAAAACAAACTGCTGTTTTCAGTGTAAGCCACACATTAACTGTGTGGCTCTGTATGTGTGTGTTTCTTTGTAGCTCTACCGCAAGGTCATTTTGTTGAATAATTCCTCTAAATACCTGCGACAAATGCATATGAGTCTTACCCTTGCTCTAAGTCCCAAGAGCAGCTGGGCCCTCTGATCTGGATTTAAAAGTTCGGGGACAATTTCTGTAACTGTGCTGATGAACTCCTCCAACATGCCATAATCCTGCACATCTCCCCTCTGGACAACTTGCCACATGGCTGCAGACACCAGTCTTAATGGGGGTATGAAGAGGCGCAGAGATGGCAGTAAAAGAGGTGCATCTAGGAAATTAAACACAATAAGTTTAGCTTTAAATGCTTGTAAGCAAAGTATATTTAGACTGTACAGTCAGACTGGTTTGTCAATAGACCATTTTCACAGCAGCCATTATTGGCATGACATGGTAGGGCAAGCACAGGTGTTACTAATGACACTAATAAAGGTCCTGCTACATTTAAGTGTAGCAGAGTTTTTCTAGTGAGCCAGCATGAACAATAGCAGGACCCTGATTCTAAATGGAACAGAACCTTCATTAATGACATGAGTAACACCTGTGCTTGCCCTACTATTTCATGTCAGGATGGCTGCTGTGAAAAAGGTCTATACTGGCCTTTAATTAAACTGACTTATCTTCATATGGCATTGCAGACTCAACCCCTATTACTCCATTAAATAACTGTTGTTGGACTACTATACTATTTGGACACTAGCACATCAGCTGCACAACCACGTCCAGGCTAGCGTTTGCTACCTTCAAGTGCTGTCGGAATAGTAATTTCATGTGCTTGGCTGCACTTGAGCACTCCAGCAAAGGTGTAAATATAGCTGAGAAAGCCGGGATTTTCTATGCTAGCCAAGTTGCTGACATAATACGTATAGTCACGGAGTGCATGTAATGAGTGACAACTGATCATAATAGGGATGATTTATAGTAGCATACGTTGTTTGGCATTTGCACGACCTGCACTGTTTTATGTTTCTGGTTTAAATGTTTGTTTGGTCTTTGATTGTCATGTATCTTTGTTATCCTAAACAACCAAAAACAACGGGTTTTTTCACTTGAAGAACTTGAAGGCAGCGTCTGTGTCAGCTGTTAATGTACATTTGACAGGTAATTTTCAATAGTTAGGTTATTCGCGGCAGGCCTGGGTATCTAGCAGTTACAAACAGTGAATCACATCCTGTGGGAAGTCAGAGTATTGGTCTGTTGCGGTAAACTCTATCAGGATGCTTGCTAGCTGGCTAGCTAGCTAGCTAGCTAGCTGCATTTAGCTCGCTGGCGCCGTACGCTAAGCCACCGCCATGTCAGAGCGGGGTACGCCATGTTGAAAAACGGGCGCACACAATCCTGAAGGAAACTTGATAGCTCGCAACGGTTTATATATTTTTGAATTCCAATCGCCTTACCGTTTTCAGTACGATGTGGACTTTCCATCATGACTCGAAAAATGTTAAATATGCAAAGGAAATCAATTCGGTTTTACTTATAGTCGTTCTGAGCCGACGTCCGCCCGACCCTGCGGTGCAAGTTGGCGGGGAGGAAGGGCGGCTCGATATTGTGTTGTGAGTGCGCAGGCGATTGGAGTCATTCGGGGAACCGGATGTAGTCAGTAACGCAATGCCTGAGTGTAGTCAGGCAACAGCGATGGCGTGGGTTCGAATCCCGCCCGGGACTGAAGGGAATTAAAATAAAATAAAGTAATATGGTGCAGTCATCACTTGTTGCCCCCCCTTAAACCTCCAAATAGTTTTAGATGGAATTGTAAGCCTGTTACACGAATCTGTAGGCTCCGCAGTAGGACCACTAATAGCTATATTCTATTATAGATCTTAGGACAGGCCAGGGCAAAATGGAAATACATTGAGAGATTCAGCTCAAACGGCCAAACTTATGGGCATCAGTTTTTTTTTAGCTGGATGGGAAGGGTAATAGGAGACTGGGATGTTATGGAAATTTTAACATGGTTCACTAGATTCAGTTTTGATGAATTTGCATAATATGCTCAGTTTCCACGAGCTTTGAGTTAAATCACTTGAAATCGATGGATCTACACTCTGAACAAACATATCAAGCATTAGTTTTGTCTAGTTAAAGCGTCACCCTCTGACCGACTAGGATCACATTTAGGCAACTAATCAACACATCTCCCATGAGTTAAGCCAAAGTCTTCACTGTGTGACTACAAAAAGGATAGAGCATGATGCTTTTTGTTGCATTTTTGGCGTCAACTATGGAGTGATTGTAATAAGGCCAAGTAGATACTTAGCCCGCAAAGTGTAATGACAAACATACACATAATACTCAAATCAAAACTCTGTCAACCATTTCTAAAGCTTAGAGATGTTAAAATGTGTTTCCCCCAAAAATTCAAAATAAAAATACATTCATCCTGGCAGTGAGAACAGTTGAATGTACTAAGTTTGGTATCAATAGTGTTGAAGTTCAGAAGTTATGGCCTCAGATGTAAAACCTTTAATTGTAGCACCACCCTGTGGCCACTTGGGGTCATAAGTCTTGAGTAAGGAGTCCATCATGCCACATGTCATGTTTGGCACCAGCTCAGGGGCAAAGAGCAGGAATAAAAGTCAGTACAAACAGCACATATGGTGATCATGTTGGGATGAGATCTGTTCAATGCAGCTGAAGGAAGGGAAAATAAGAAAACAGATTGAGCAAAACTCAGGGAATTAGTTAAATTATTCAGGGAGGCTGTCCGCCAAGAGTCTTTAAATGAAATATCAAACTGCATTCATGTGGAGCTGCTGAAATATTTAGCACTTTTAAGGAATTGATATCAAATAGGCTGGTGTTTTTTTCTTGCCTCCTTTCTTTCTTTTTGTTTTATCAGATGCATGTAAACTCAGGGATGTTTATTAAGACTGCCTGTGTTCCTGTTTTGCAAGTATCATGTGATCTGCTGCACCACAAATGGAAATGCACACACATTTAAGTACATTTAAGTAGTGTGTTTGGTTATATCAGATCAAAGATATACTTAGATTTTGTTGTCCTCATCTTTTTTATTATCTTTGCTATCCTTGGATAACATTGCTATCTCATCTCTTCATGTCTTCTGGTCTATCTACTGCTCTAATGCAGGTGACTGTCTTGATTGTCAGCCCTTTCAGATTGGTGTCTAGCCTGTTTTGTGCCAGGGGAACAGCTGGACCGCTATCTGCATATTGTGTCTTCAGCGCAGTGGAAGCTGTCTGAGGTCTGTGGCTCCCAGCTGTTACTGAGGAGAGCCCTAGATAAACTGAATAGCCCTCACAGTGGGGTGAAGTGACACAGATGGATGCAATCTAATTTTGATCGCAGTTTCTCCCCCACATATGGGATTCTGCTACCAAGGGCCTGCTAGCTGCACTTGAACCCTGCTGCCCTGACCACATAGTGGGATCAATTTGTAACCAACCCTTGAATCTGCCATGTGCAGGATCACCTCCAGGCTTTGCGGTCTGTTTACTGCCAGCCCCTGTGGAGTACTGGAATCTCAGCCATAGACAACTGCGTGCAAAATCTACCATTCATCTAATATTAGGGAAGGCTTGCTCTGGCCCAGTGGTTTTGGGAGCTGCACTGATCTGGCCCAAGGTCAAGCGAATTGAGACTTTGAGTTATAAGCGTGAAATGTCAGAAATCAAACAGTCACATTTCCTCAGTGTGCTCCTAGTTGTACTCTACCACAATGTTGTCTGCTTACACAGATTAATCTAATAGCGGAAAAGGAGGGAAATCTTTCCTGACTTGGCTGCAAACAGCTCGATTTCCACTGCTTTTGATCCCCATTGATCCACGACGACAACGGGACAGCAGGGGGTTTGGATGCACTGCATGTGGAAACCCCCAAAGACAGGAGCCACGGCCAACCGAACCTTCCTCCAGACTTTTTACGACCTTGTATTTCTCCATCTCTCTGCCTGCAGACAGCCCGCTGGCTTTGTGGGGGAGCTGCCATGACTTTTAGTACCTTGAGTCATTTACTCAGTAGAAGAAAAGTGATCAATAAAACACCCCGGTGCTGGGTGCGAGCCAGATTTGTCACATTTCTATTCAGGGGATGCTGCAGTGTCCTTGTACTTAAAGCAAGCTTGAGTTGTGGGCGTCTCAGTTGTACTTGGCAGATACAATCCAGAAGCAGAATGTATGGGCTTTCTGTATAATAACTTAGCCTACAAATATTAAGTATGGCACTAACACTCTAAATGGCAGAGGTAAAGCAAAAAAATGACACACAGTTTAAACTGTGATCGTTTTATTGGCTGTACACAAAAGCATGTCATGGAACGATTGAACTGTAGCACGAGTGTAACATTCCTTTTTTGTTGTTATACTCAACCACATCCCTGCTATTAACACCATGTATAATTTATATTTCATATATATATATTTTGTACAATATACATGTTCTCATCGAAGGAAAAAATAGCAAAAGTGCCCCAAACCCCCCGGATTCCAGATCTAGTAAATATCCCATGCATGTTTCAACTGCATCTAGGACACACGTTGATTACCAGGAACAAATACGCAGGCAAATAAATGCTTGGACAAATTAAGGGGAGGGAGTCTGATTAGACAAAGCTGGTGTACAGAGCACATTCTCAACAACATTAAACAAAAAGAGCCATGCTCACTGACATTTAGTCTACAGCTTTGACCCAGTTTGGAATCAAAAGTGCAAGTACAGGGGCAAGCTAAAGTTGGTCTTTTCTGCTCATGGCATAACATCAAGACTAATAAAAAGATAAGCTTCAAGTCTTTTCTTTTGGCTTATGTCTATCTTCTAATGTTAAAGCCATATTGAACTGCTGATGGACGAGCCAGTCACAAAAAGACAAACTTGGGCTCACTATTGAAATACTAATGCTTTTGATTTTCTATGAGGCTATAGTAACACTAGCACAAAAAAGTGCGTGACATCTTTATGGACCTCTTTACTTCTGTAGAGACAAATAGTCACTGGTCTTATATTTTTTTAAGTTACATTGCACATTTAATCATTTCAAATGTGGGAATGTATCAGTATCATTGAATATAATGCCAAATGTTATAAAGCCTTTTATATGTGTCGTAAAGATCCTACAATTCTAGCTAAAGTTATTTTTAATAACTTCAGATCAGCTTCATTAAGACTATCAGGGTAAACATTAATGGACTATAAATCTCTAAGGAATATTCTTTGAAATGAGTGAAACATGCCTTAAAGAAAATACACCATGGGATGTCTTTACATTAAAATAAAAAATAAACAAGAATAGTATAAGCAGGCTTTTTCAGTGACTGACCTTTTCATTATTTTATGGGTCTTTCAATTCACATTTATAGCTCAATTTTCCGTGGCATGTTATTAATTGCATTACACCCAGTAATACAACCTTATTGAAATATTGCTTAATTCTAAAGCATCTTTTTTATACAATCTTTTTCACTTTTGTAAAACAAAATAGCTGTGGAAATGTAAAATAAAATATATAGTGCTATGTATGTAGGTAAGAAAATAAAGTAGAAGGTTAATATATTTCATTTTCTGTAACTATTTACAGATTTTAAATCAACTGTTATCTGCCTATATGGTCACCTAAAATGTATTTGGCCCCAAACTAATCTTTAAGTACTTTTGATTGTGCTACAACATTGTTTATATTACCATAAAATTTGTCTCTTTTATCTCTATCATACTGAAGGTGCAATCCAATTAATGGACTATAGAGACAACCAGCACAAAATACACTTTATAGACATCTGCATTTTAAGCCATTGGAAACAGAATAGCAGTTTCAGCTATCAAATGGAAGCATTATATTGGTTTGGACACATTGTACATTTTGTAAACATTAAAATTCTGTTGCATTGCTAAAATCAGGAAATTTCAACAATTTCCTCGGGGGACGTGGTGATGGGAGCTTGTCTTGTCTTCCAAACAAACGCAATTGCTTCACGGTGATTGCTTTCAACTGGAGCATGCATGAACTCTACCTGCAGAAATATTCTGTCATTTAAACAGGAGGGCTGATACTGTGAGGCTCATACTAATCAGCATCATTATCATACCAATCAGGGTCTGTGTTTTCATTTGGTCCTTGGATTTACGCTGATGTTATTGAGAGATTCAATTAAAGTAAGGCGAAAACAAATAAAAAGTGACTCTCCTGTGGATTTGTTTGTATGATC
>OMKZ01033880.1:0-15552 GCA_900302535.1 Neoniphon sammara | reverse complement strand
TGATTCTACCAGCAACCACTGAAAATGGCTCTAGTTACCATGCAAAGGAGCCTGGCTCGATCTGCGTGTTTGGACAGGAATGGGACTTGATGATGAACAGTAACTGATGTGCAGTGATGTAACTTAAAATACAGGAGCAAATTGTGTCCAAATGTTTTCAGTCTTCTAAATATGCGTCACAGCTCCAAGATGCTGATGCTGAACCTCACACAAACATGCAAACAGTCCATCTGTGTGTGTGTGTGTGTGTGTGTGTGTGTGTGTGTCCAGGAATGAGAGGAGGGGTTCATTGGCATGCCAGGCCAGCTGTGTGCCAGTAGGGGGATGAAGGAAGTTAAAACTCTCGTTAAAACTCTTCAAACACATTCTTTATAGAGTCAGGTTGACGTTTGAGCCCATTTTTTACAGCCTCCATATACTTTATAAATGTCTAAATGAATCTTTAATGAAAGCTAAATGTGCAAAAATACCCCTTGAAACTATTTCTATATTCATCCGTCTTTGTCATTTATATACATGTCTGATCATTTTTAAACCACTTGATGGGCACATTTATCTCAAGTGCTTTGACTGAATTCATTTTAAGGATGAATAATTGAAGTCTTCAGGAGAGGGATACTATTTTTATTGCGTACTCTTCTCATTGGGCTTGATTTACTATAGAGCACACTTAGTACAGCCAGTACAAGTCTCTGTGCAGCTTGGCACTGCCTCCTGACTTCTGACTCTTCAGAGGGTTGCTTAATTGAACGCAGTTGGATTATCTTATCATCTATACATGTTCAATTTATGAAAATGTGATTGTCCTAAAAGGCATATTGAGATTTTGCCAAGTAGCTCCTATCTTCAGATCAGCATAATGTTCTGAATTCAGCACAGATATTTCCCAATTACAGTCATCTCTGTTTTATGTGACTCATCACTGAGCATATTATTGACTCCTTTGGGCTTACAAGCTAACATTAGCAGCTAATGGTAGCCTGATAAAACACTGTAACTAACTGTAGCTACTATAAGGTAGCAAATAATGACTTGTGCACTCCAGATCCTGCAGACTCCAAATTCTTAAGCACTAAAAGTGGCGGTACATCAGCGTGGTACACTGTCAGCCAATCAAACATTCAGCTTTTGCATAGCCGTGCAGCTATAAGCCCAGGCAAGACAACGTTAGACTGTTCCACACCACAAAAATCAGTGCCACCAAGTGTGTGCACTAGTGGCACTAAACTATTTTAGCTGGCTAATGCTGGCTGCTCTTACGTTAGCAAGTCAGCCCAAAAGCTAACGTTAGCTAGCAAAAAATGCTCTGTCCTTACGTTGCATAAGACAGACAACCATGATCGGGTAAGATGTAAATTCAGGACGTTTTAATGGTGATCTGAGGACAGGAGCTAAAATCCCTATGTATGTCCTAAAAGCAAAGGATTAGACAAAGATATATTGTCTACAATTTACCATTTGGCAAAGGTTAAATATCCCAGAGGAAGATATAACAACAATTTACATAAACCATGAGAGGTTTTTATTTATCATCACGGCTATGGGACAGTGTTTTATGAGTTATCTCTTATCCCTGTCTATCTGCTTTTCTTTCTTTCTGTATCTGCCTCTGTTTTCTGCCTGTGTCACTCTCTCTCTCCCTCGGGCCATACAGTCCCATGTGTCTCTACCTGGCTGCATTCCACAACAGATTGGAAATGCATTGGAGCAATGCACGTAAACACACACACAAACACACACACACACACACCATACGGATGCAACTATTTAGACAAACCAGATGACCCCGTATCCCCATCTGCTATGGCCATAAACTTAATACCCTGTTAATCAAAACACAGTACACTGAATCCTCCCCCATTAAAGTCTATCTGGAACAGCACTGATACAGTCCATGCTCTATAGGTAATTGTTCACTTCAAACACTCTAAGCATGACCCACTCATAGATCACAAAATAGGATGCTAATGCTTCTCAACCGATCCCTCTTTTTCTGTGTTTCTCCTGGTCTGTTCTCACTTTCCCTCCGTTCATACACTCATCATTCATTCTGTCTTGCTTTTCTCTCTTTTACTGTCCTTCTATTTTTCTCTCTTTAAATCTTTCTCATGACATTTCTGTCCGGCTCACTCTCTCCTTCCCCCCCTCTCCCCTCATTTTTGTCTTTTTTTCTGTTTTGCATTGTTTCTTTCTCTCTTCTTCTTTCTTTCTTATTTCCAGCTCTGTGTTGCGCTGCTGTGCCAGATGAAGATAGCTGGAAGATGAGATAGTCTGGAATAAGGGTTTATCATCGAACTATGTCCAAGACTGTCAGCTTGGGCCTCGTGTTGGATTAAATAATCATGTCCTAATAATATTAATCATCTCTCAGGTGTCCTTCATACAGTGGAATATTTAAGTGGCTTCTTAAACAAAATGAAATCTGTCTGTGAAGAGACAAATTCAGGGAAAAGAAAGAGAGAAGAGAAGCCATCTGCTCTGGAGAAAAGCCATGACTGCACCTGTTCCAAGAAAAACTTGTCCAATAGAGATTAATGATTACAGCCCTGTTGCTTTACTCTCATTTGTGATATCATGCTTTGAGAAGTATAATTTACATGCCTATGAAAATGCAGTATTAGATTCCTTCCAGTTTACTTAAAGGGCAGGGCATGAAATTGATAATGCCATTAACAGAATCACACATTTAAGCACTTAGTTGACCCCAAGGCCTATGGATACCTGTTATTTGTTGATTTTAACTCAGCTTTTAATGGTCTTAAACCCTATTAATCCAGAGATTTCAATCAACAGCAATTGAAAAGGAAAGATTGAAGATTTTTGCAGTGTAGCACTTATATAAATAGTTTGATAACACACTTTTGAAAGGCCTGTCTCGAAAGTCAACGTTCCCAGCAGATGTATTTCACACTTAAAGTTTATGGGGTGCAGCAGCAGCTCATGCTATTATTTTATCGGGCTGTATTACAGAGCTTAATCAGTTATGGGCTGACGGCTTGGTACAGTAATCTGTCTGTACAGCTAAAACCAAAGCTTGCTCATTAGGCGCAGCCTGCCATGAAGGTGACGGGTATTAAAGAACTCCAGTCCCTCCAGTGAATATATGAACTGTGATCAGACAAGCACTGAAAATTTGATCCCTCTCATATTCTCCACAGTTTAGCATGAGGGTACAGGGGCTGTGAAATATAACATTAAATGCGAAGTGTATTATAAGGCTATAGAGGTGTGATAGGCCTATTAAAGGAACAGCTCACCCAAAATACAAAACAAAATTTTTCACTCACTCTCAGTGTAATCTATCTATCCAGATAGTTTCCATGTGATTTGGCGTGGTTTCCAGTCTGCCACTCTCCCCTGGCACCAGAATATATGTGCTGATTGATGTGATTGAGAACGTGTTTGTGAAGCTCAAACTGTCAAAAACGTGCACAAAAAACTCAACAGCAGCAGCTCTTTCCAAAAACAATGACTACCACAATGGCAAAGAGTTTTCTTGGGAGCTATTTCCTGCCAAAGAGCACTGGAAAACTGTATCTATCCGAGTGAGTTTGCACTCCTTCTACGTCACACTTATACTGAGTGAAATATTCAAACCCAGAAGAAGCGAGGCAGTAGACAGCAACAGTCAGTGTACACTGCACTGCTCATCCCTGAATAATCCCTGTGTACGCTTCGCAGTGGCTGGTTCGATGCTTCCATAACACAAAGGTTGTCGGTTTGATCTCCCTAAGACCCAAATAATCTTGTTGACTTATCCATGAGCACAACACTATCGATAAGAAGACTGAGCGGGCGTCCTGCTGGCTCAGTGGTCTAAGGCTTGTTCGATGTGGTGGATCTAAAATAATTTCAAGACAAATCTGCCCTGGTGACTTTCTGACTCCATGTGCCACAAACAGCTGTGCTAAAGAACTGCTGTGTCAGCCATATCATCGTTCTCGCCTACTAATGATTGTATTCTGTGACAGATATCATAAATACTGCATAGCTCTTCCCTAATGTATTTAAAAAGAAAACATAGGCCTGAAAGAAAAAGTTTCCCTCTCCTGTTTTGGTCTGTGCTGAGGCATTCTTCAAGAGCAAATTCATATTTATATCAGTGGCTCAGGGGAGTCATTAGAGGGGAGAGGGAGTGCTAAATCTTATAAATGCTCCCCCGGGATTTCCCAGTATAACCACAGGCTTGTACTGATGACCATGGCCTAGGGTTATATACAGTCTACATGCCAGTAGCCTTTTCCCCAGTTGCCCCACCGAGATGCCACCAACTGGTCTCATGATTTGAACTCACGACCTCCTGTTCAAAAGCCTGCCTCTGAAACCATCAGACTACAAGACAAAAGCTGAGCTGCAGAGGCTTCATCGCTCCTGTCCCTGTGGGGAGTGCAGAGGGAGGTCACCAGGACAAGCTCTCCACCACCGGAAATTTCCTTCACCAAGCTTCCAAGGGAGTATGGTGTTTTCAGTGGCTGGGAGAAATCCCCAGAAAATTTAAACGTATTCATGTAAAACTCATTTGAATAGAAAGTCAAGCCACCTCTGGGAACTCTGTGCTGAAGGGCTGCGTCTGGAGGTGTTGCTCCAAGCAAAACCCTGTAGAAATAAAGACTTGGCAACAGCCTGAGAATAATTCAGTCACTTGGTGATTCACTTTTCACCCATTTTTGAAAGTGGTCCAACAAAATGAAATCAAGCAAATGTGTGATTCTTTTTTTCTTGGTTTGGCCATTTAATTGTTTGTATTCCTTATTATGCTAGTTTTGAAGTGAGGTTCCAAAAGAACCTTACCAAGACTAAACATATATTAGATTGTTTCTTTTCCTTTTGTTTCTTATTATATTTTAGAATCTGTGTTTTTACCTCGATACTATCAGTATGGCACTGTGCTCACAAGGCAAAATCAAGCCAGTCAGTCCAAGTGGAGACACTTGACTCCTTTATAGATGCATGCTGCAGAACTTCATTACAGTCTACAACACTGGAGAAACACAAAACAAATCTTTTCTGTTATTATGAAAATGTAGTTTTAACTGTTACTCCTCAACTTTATCTGCAATTTAACTTTAACAATGAATGTCTTACCATTTTCCTTTTCTTTTTTATGTTATGTATTTCTATTCAAGCTTTTATGTATTGTTGTGGTTTTATGCCATGCCATGTGAGAGAAACATAATGTTACACTATGTGCGAACAGTAAAGTTGTATCAGATCATATTGTATCACATCACTTCATTTTGTATCACATCATATTGTATTGTAAATCATGTGATGTCATGGGGTACAATAACTTATTTCTGGATTGCTTGGAGCATCCAGTTCCAGGGTCTGTGTCATTATTAATAATGGTAACTTTGTTAAAATGGACTATTATGATAGAGTTTGTGTTTGATGTACACATATACAGTATATATCAATGGAGGGGCCTATTATAAATGTAGAAAATCTTTTTCAGCACATTTTCAGCACACAGTCTGGCATTTTACAATAAATCACAGTTGGTTGCATTTTAATATGTTGCAAGCTATGTCTGCTAATCATTCTGTTCTTGATGTTAACATCAAACCAAATAGCCTGTCAGCACTGCAACCTAAGGTTCATTTAAGGAGCCAAGAGGGGACAGTACAGAATTTGTATTTATTATCTCTTCTCTTCTATGTTTTGGTGGGATTTATAGACTCTTCATGATTACTGGCTGCATCTGTTCTTGTTGCTTGGCAACATAACCAATGAGCATTCTATATGAGGTCACTGAGATCAGCTGGGGCATTGATGAATGCAGTGGTACAGTTTTCTCTAAATAGATGGATTAAGATATTTTGACCAATTATTTTGTGTTCAAAGATGTTGGGATAAATTAAGACTCGTGCTCTTTCTGTGTAATTAGAGAACTTTTAATAGCTGTAATTAGTGTGAGTGTGGTTAAGTGTTGCTTTGGTGTGTTTCAAGTACCCATTACATTGTGTGATGCATGTGGAATTGTTGAGACTCCACTACATGATGTGGCTGTGTTTATGTTAATCTGTTAACCATGAACGTTAAATGAAGGCTGTGTGTACAGTCTGGGTAATCTCAGCACAGGTCTGTGAGTGGCCATTATATGTGATCTATACACTGAATGTACACACTATTTAACACATCTTTCTTGAGTTATTATAGTATGTGTAATTGCAGACGCTTTTGCACAATCAACATTTCTATAGTCTCAAAGCTAAAAAATCCTTCTCTAACTTGTCTGCTTCTCTTTATCCCCTCCTCTATGATTGCTATAGATTTAGTAGGGAAATTCAAAAGAAATTGTGCCTTTTTTCATGGATTAACCTCATCAGTATGCTTTGTGAGAAGAGTAAGAGCTCCTAACATTTTGAACATTCAGTATACACAGTGGTGGCCATTGGAACAGTCCACGATCATCTATTCCAGAGTTTTTCTAAAGGAAAATCTTTGTGGATGTTCTATATAACCAAATTAGAACAAAATCTCTGCTGGGAAAAAAAAGCTGTATTTTTCCTATCAGTTCCTCTTGGAGTTTGAGCCAAAGTACAGCAGTAGTTTCACAAACATGCAGCAATGCATGGGTCTTAAAGAATGGTTGCAGCAAAACCAAAATTTGTGTTTGTGTGTGTGTGTGTGTGTGTGTGTGTGTGTGTGTGTGTGTGCGAAGTCTGTGCTTGTGTTGCAATCCTCGTCAGACCGCAGTGCTCCACAATGCTTTCCATATGAACCACAGTATACAACCCAATCGCTGTAAATTATCCAATGAAAAAGCTGTTTAAGTTGTTACTTGCTTAACCACTTCATGTGGAGGAGTTACAGTTCAGATGACACCTACTCTTACAAAATGGTGGCATGAAAGTAAAACTACCTATTAAATATTTTGGATAATTTTTAGCTATCTTGAAACTTGTGCTTACATAACACAAACATTTTGGAGGACATAACCATAGCATATTTTAGATAGTAAGCAATGAACATCACAGAATTTCTTCAAAACATTTAAATCAATATTGCTGATACACAAATGTGAATCGCTCCCATGGTAGTGCTGCAATGGGTGATCCTCATATCAAATAAATGCTTAAAAAAAGTGCATAAATAAAGTCTCCAATAGCTGAGAAAGCAAACGCTTTTCAAAACAAAGATAATCATTTTTCTTGAGAGCAGAGCAGGCCTGCAGCAGCCATATACAACACATAACTACATCTGTATCTGTGTCTCTTCTAAGTGTCTGAATCCAACAAAAACACTCTTATACTTCCTGAGCTCTGTATTCTTTTGTCTTCCTGTCCTTTTCACTTCGGTCTAATCATTGTCTGAAACTGTATAGCTAAAAGCAGCACATAGCAACACTGTACAGAGCAGAAACAAATGTTACAGTAACACCCTGCCAATTTCTCAAAGTCCATAATCACACAGGCTTTTTTATTTATTTATCTGTTTTACCCCCACTGCAGTTCAGCTCAGGATGATGCGTTTATTGTATATTAGAGTCTATGGGGAATGTAAGGGGGAGATGGGCTCAAATTATATTTGACATCCTTTTGAATACCTTAGGCATTTTTCATCCCAGAGCCCATACTGAGTCAATTTAGTCTAAATTTATCCAGGCTCTTATACAGATATGTACAGTATGGTTTTTGTCACGTTCTGGCACAAAATAATATGGTATTAAGGTATTGGTTGTCTCCAGGAAATTAAGGACTTGGCTAGCTACAGAAAGCCATGAATGTAAGCTATAGAGGCTTTCAGTGCACACAGGCATGTTCTTTGGCTCTTTATTTGCCTCAAATCTTAGTTGAAATCTTTTCAATCACCTAAAGGATTCTGGAGCTTTTTTTTCAGCCCAAGACTGATATTAAGTGTCTCATGTTCCAGAGTCGGTGTTTGAACTTAGCTCCAGTACTTCTGCCCCTTTTTTCCGACACGCTGACCTCGGCCAAAACAGGAATTATCCATGAACTGGAAATTCTTAACTTGGCTCCCTCAGAATGTACATTTCATGATGCCCTGAGACCCAGGATAATAAAAAAATATCAGATTTATTTTAATGTGGGGATCCACTAGGAATAACCTTGTGACTCATTAGTAGAGACACTAACCCAAACCGTTTGATTTAGCCTGTGTGGTGGCACAGATGGAAACTGATGTCACTTTTCTTTTTTGAGCGGTAAGTGAATGCTACATAAATGGAGCAGAACGAATGATACATAAATGTTACATACCCAAAACAATCTTAGCAACAGAGATGTCATGGAAAACAGATAGGAGGCTGGAATGCCGCTTAGCTTCTAATGTTAAAGGATATAATGTTGGATTGTCTTTGGATAAAAGAAGATTCTCTGGCAGTTGTGGTATAAAGAGAAATTCAAGGCAACTCTACAAGTCCTTTAAAAAGCCTTTACTCCATTTACAGTACTATTTACTACTAGTCATAATTAAGTCCACACTGTGTGCGTCATCAGAGATTGAAGTCAGAATTTCATTTATATCTTAAAGCCTAGCTTAAGGAACTGTTTGCCTTTGCCTGAATGGAGTCTATAGTTATCCCTCCAGGTTGAAATGAGGCCAGGAACTATGGACAAACTCTGATGTGTGTCCATCCATCATACACAATATCTCAGATGCCGCTGATTAGATTTTCACCAAACACAAGGGATTGATGCATCTCATTGCTCCATTTTAGGATTTCTAAAGGTGGCTCATGGGGGCACGACAAAATTTATTCACTTGTTCACCATTACTCACACATCTGCTCTGATTTTAATAAAAATTGCGGACTTGACTCATCCCACAACTGTGTTTCAGCATTTTCAGATACTAATTGGCCCACGGGGGAGCCCTGCTGTCAAGGCTTCAAATCAGTTCAAGAGACAGAAACAAAAACTGGAAAACAAATGGCATTTTATAAGGGTCCAAAACATATTCATAAACTAAATTATATTTCATTCAGAGCAGGAATGTTATGAATTCTGCTATTTTTTTCTTGTTCCATCTAATATTTGATAAAAAAAAAAAAATGAAGTTGTCTTCTAGGCTACTATGTTCTCCTTGAACTCTAAACTCTCAATTATCAGATTGACATCAAATCTCACAAGCGACCACACCCAGCATCGCTGAGTGTGAGCAGCAGCATTTCTGGCCTCCTTGTCAGTCAACAGCTTATAAGATGATCCAAGGTATGAGCTCACTGCAGTCATAAAAGTTTTCTACACAACACTATAATTATATATAATAACATATAATTAAATAACAAATATAAGAGAAACCACATTGTTTTTATGCCCTTTCAAGAGCCTTTAGAGCCTTTTCAATTTATCAACATTATTCCTTGAAGATTTGTCAGTGTAACATTTTCATATAGCCGTTGTCAGCTTTATGATAATGATAAATGATGAATGATAATGCATTTTGAGCTTATTGCATGCACGAATGTAAAAAAGGACAGTATTAATCTTTTTTTTATTATTATTTTTTGGTCTAAGAACATTTAGGAACAGAATCAAACCAATTGACAAAAGGGGTTTTAAGCTCTGGACAGGTCAAAACAGACAGAGGTCAGCCTTTAGCATTGGTTGAACCTGTGTAAATATGACAGGGTGAGATTTCTTACTTCACTCTGTTGTAACCACTAGTGAATATTCAGCCCAGTGTAACTCAGAATATCACTTTCCTCCTGTCGTCAGGAAAACCTCACTGACAAGGCCGAGACCTCTTACACTTCTAACAGCTCCTCTAGTTTCCAAGGAGACTGCAGTGTGAACATCAACACTCTCCACAACTGCTCCCCTTACACACAGCACAGCTGCTCCTCTGTCCTCCCACATTACGTCTTGGCCCAGGCAGTTTTGTGGACGCCACAAGGCTCATCAGGACCCCCTGCCACGCGTGGACAGAGAGAGGGGAGAGGGTGAGGGACAGGGGAGAAGAGCATGATGTAATGAAAGTGGAGCGGAGGACTGGGCACAGGGAAAGCCAAGCGGAAACTCAGATAGCTTCAGTAAGAGAGGAGCAAGAGGGAAGGAATTATCTCCACAATCCACAAATAGCTTCTATGTCCCAAAGCTAAGATGATCCAACATTTTTTACTCAAGTTAATGAAAACCAAGACACATAAATACTTATATATTCAGCCACGCGCCCATCCCATATAGGCCTCAGCAGTGCTGCCGTCATCTGTCTCTGATTTATTATCTCTGTCGACACATCCTCATAAAACTGAGGACAAATGAATGCAGTTTTCCCAATGCACTCAAAATAATTTGTAACATTTGGATGTGTTTGGTGTACATGACAAAATAAAAGATTTTTGCTCATTTTCTTTATAATCTGAAACCAGTCTGTATCATTTTAAAAACCAAATTGCTAGCGGCTAAGCAGTTAGCCATCCATCATGACCAGTCGCACAATTACGACATCACACACAGGGCACATGGAGCAGCATTTGCACAAATAAATCCACTTGTTAGTGTAATTTTGTATTGCTTTATTCTTTACCATTTTGTACACATGAATATACACTGAATGGACAAAATCCTTCATAATTTGTCTGCTTGTCTTTATCTACAGCCCCTCCTCTGTGACTGGCATACTATGGACCCCCCCTGTGGTCACAGCCTTATTATGAATCCCACCAGAGTTCTGGGCAAGATATACCCACAGGCATTGTGATTGGTCACAAAATTTGTGGGATTGTTGCCCATTTGTTAAAACAGACTTGAGATAAGCCCTCAACCAACCATAACCCTAACTTTAATCAAGTGGGCAAAGACATCATAATAATGTGTGGTCTGGTCACATGGTCGGAAAAAAAAAAAGAAATGAATATATGTCCAATCTGTAATCTCAGTTTACAAATCTATACACACCCATTCATAAAGTGTGCCCTCAAATTATGAATCCATACCCTCAAATTTGTAAACTGTACCCATGTATTGTAATATTAGAATGGGTTGTTACTGGCCATCAAAAAAGGGTAGCATAAACCCTGTATACAAGCAATGCTAATACATACACATACAGGAGTTTCATATGTTATTCATTTGCTAATTTACCAAACTTTCATACTTAAACTCAGCTGACTTTGTCTTGTAAGAAGTCCAGTTGGTCACTCAGTTTCAGCTTCGTGGTCATTGTATTTGCATATGATGGATTAGATTAAGATCAACTGGTTCACCATTATGCTCTAAATTTGTGTCATAGAAATAGCCTGGTTTGCAAGTGATTCACACCAGGCTCTAAATTGAACTCATCCTAAAACTGATTGATGTTGCCCAGTAAGAATTCAGAATCTCAACAAAAGACATTCTAGTGGCTAAAAGCGTTTTGACACAAAAGGGGCAGAGGAGAAAATGGCATAATCAGCTGTGGTAGTGTCCCTAATATTTCTTTTGTTCAGTGTATATGGGTTGAAAAGAGGTTAAACTTTGTTCTTTAATGGGTTTACCCTCCTCCACACCGTTGCTGTTTTGAAGCAGTGTAAATGGAGCTTAGTCAACAGCTATGACTATCAATATTTTTCCATTTTGCCTTCGCTCCCTACAGACATCTAACTGCTCAAAGCGATGTTGCTCAAGTTTTGCTGCATCTCCATTGCCTCAACAAGTTGGCTGTGATTCATCCCCCCTGTGACTTCTGCAGGACTGAGTCAAACTAGAAATTAGAGGACACATAAATAAATAAAAAATAAGCAGGTTTCACCATGATGACAGATCGAAGAGGAAAATTACGAGACGCAGTTCCACCTTCTGGCTTTCAGAGGCAGATAAGTTCAGACACACAGACTGACAGACTCTCTCTCGTGGGGTAATATTATGTTCTATGTCATTGCCTTCGGACACTAACATTATCTTTTCTTTAAATAATGATGTCATGTCAGATGTCAAGTCAGATGACCTTTTACAGAATTTTCCAGATATCCTTGTCATATATTATTAATGCAGCACACAAACAAAACAAAATGAAGAGAGGTTTCCTTTCTAATGTCGTTTGCGGGCAAGAATAAGGGAAGGTACAACAATAAAACACTTTCTAGCTTCAGTGCTACAGGGTTTGTTGTTTTCTTTGGTCTTTGCTTCATTTATTCAAAGGACTGTCTTTGACAGTGTTTTTTATATTTTGAAGATTAAAATGCTCATTTCATTTGATAGCAAAAATCATTTCATTTTATAGCAGAGGACACCTACTTTGACAAAACTGTTGCTCAAGTGAAAATAATCACAGAGCATTATGGTAGATATTAGCTCTAATGAGTCCATTTACAAAACAGCACCACTTTAGTGGCTATTATTATGTGTGCTAATATTAAGCTACGACAATAAAGTTTTATTTGCAGAATGATTTTATTTTTGGAGTGAAACCCATCACTTCCAAACTCACCATGCAACACGGCCATGCCAGTATCCATGGCAAATGCAGCAAAGAACCAAAGCATAAAGCAACAGAATAGAACAATATTTAGCCTTGAAATAATGTTTAATTGAGCTCCGCGCTCTCAAAGCCGATCTCACCAGGACTTGTTTGTACAGCTGTGGCAGATTTGGGAGGTCATATGAGAGGATAGTGGATGAGTACGTGTAATTTTACACTTTAACTAGCTGAGAACTCAGACCATATTACAAGCAGAAAACAGCTATTTCTCTTGGACGTCTATAAGTAAACTCAGAAGAAGAGGCGCAGAGGAGGAGGCAAGGTGATTGCTGGAGGATAAAGTGTCCATACGTAACAAACAAACCAAATAGAAACTAACCAAAACTAACCAAATATAAAAAAAGAAATCCCTATTTTGCCCTGTAAAAAGGCCTGGCATTGAAACTCAGTTTTGCAACAAATGCATTGCATTATAGAAAAGGTCTATTTACACAGGAACATCAGGGCTACCTTGCAGCTGGGACAGTCACTACAGCAGGGTTTTCTATCTTTTGTGATATCTTTAAAGCTGGTCTTCGCATATTGATGGCTTCGAGTGTTTGTGGTCATTTTGAAGGACTTTGTTACCCAGAAATCAGGCAGTGTTATGACCAAACTGCAGACTGCTGGGACTTTGCAGGGTAGAGGTGGTGTAGAGGTTGGGCCATTGTCAGTGGGTTCAAATTTCTCTGCTGTTTAGGGGGAAACTTTGTATTTTGCTCACAAGTTTTGTTTTGCCGCTTTCCCGGATTCCTTGCCAGTGACCACACCCAGAATTTAATTTAGGCAAACAGAGATGCATGGTTTTAATTACTGGGGCTCTTCCTTGTTGTAAACCAAATTCAAAATTTGTGTTTTAAAAACTGACTGATGTTTTTTTATTCTAAATCTTGGCTATACAGCTTTAAATGAAGGGCACAAACATGAATTTATGGACCTTTTTCACAGCAGGCTCTGTTCTGTTTAGGTGAAGAACCTTCATTAATGTGATTAGTAACACCTGTGTTTCCCTACTATTTCATGTTAAAATGGCTACTGTGAAAAGAGTCTATTGCTATTCAAAGACCATAAAACAAACTTAAAAATTTCACTTCTCCACTTTATGTAACATAATATATAGGGGGTTAGACAAGCTTTTCAGTGTGAGGTCACACAGTTCCCAGATGAATGAATGTTGTACATATGCAGGGTTGTCATGTACAGTCTATAATAATGGATTACAAACTCCAACATTGCAAGGTGTGGTAGTATTATTTGATTAAAAACTCATTACCAACTCACATGAAGGCAAGTATATAACTATTCTTGATTACTACCTAAAGGAAGAATATAAATACCTGTTCTATCTATAATATGAATGGACACCCGCCTCAGTGTGTTTGTTTTGCAGCTTGCAGTGACCGATGGTCTTGGCATTGCACGCAAGGCAACTTTAAGATCAGTTTTACTGCGTGTTTCTTTAATTAGATGTTTTATAGAGTCTGTAGCTCTCTCTCTAAAGCCACAATCTGTGATTTAATAGGACAACAGCTCCATAAACCTCAGCCACTAATAGTGGCTGTGGTGTGTCACCGTGCTCAGATGTTGTGCCGCTCCGTGGATGCTATATTAATGTGATAGCTGTTTATATCACACAGTACAGTTTTATTATTTATTTATTTTTACTTAACCTTTATTTAACCAGGGAGTGACTTGAGAGTTTTTCAGGAGAGTCCTGGCCAAAACAGCAGCAAGTGAAGAGTGGAATATAATAACATAATAATATGAAAAACATGAAACATAAGTGCCTCAAATAAAATTAAAGCCACAAACAGTATCTATGGTGAGAGTGAAGTTTTTTTTTCTGTTCTATTCTATTTTATTCTATCCTATTCTACAGACACTGACTGGTACACAAACATTATACAAACAAGTACACAAACAAATAATCTCTCTCTCTCACACACACACACACACAGAGACACATTCACACACCATCAAGCAAACACTATTTCTTCCAAAAAGATGTCTCCCATGTTCTCTGGGCACCCTGAAAAGAAAGAAAGAACTCTGCAGAAGCAATAAATAGAGGCTGCTGTTGTGATCTTTACACTCAACAAATCTCTCACCACTTCAGTAAATACTGGTGGAACGGCCCATGGAAAAATTTTTTTTAGCATCTTCTGTATCTGAAATAAGGGAGAGGGGGAGAGGGAGAGAGAAAGAGAGAGAGAGAGAGGGAGGTGACTGTCTAATTACTTAAAGTAACGTATGTCTAAAAAAAAAAGTATCTGGTATAAATGGTTGTGTTGTCAGAACAGGCTTAAGTTAGACAAGCTTATTAATCGCATTTTCTGTCAGTATCAAGCCAAACTGGATCCTTCAGCTGGTTCTGTGGAAGACATAAAACATCAGCGAATGAGACAAGCATTCCCCATTCTCCATCCTTCCTCCTAGCCCACTCCTCTATCCCTCTCTTTGCTTTTTCCCGTCCAAAACCCACCCAAACATCGCCATTCACCCCACATTCCTTGTCCTTCCCTCCATCCTCTTTATCGTCTCTCCGCCCCTCTCCTTTCCCACATCCAGACTTTCCATCTGCACCAGGGCCAGGGATTGTCTCTCCTCAGATGCCCTCTCCTCCTCCTCTTCATCGTCTCTGTCACTCTTTCTTTCATTTCCCATCTGTCCTCACCTCCTTTCCTCCTCCATTTTCCTCTGCCGCCTTCTTTTCCCCCATCTTCTTCTACACCTCTCTCTCTTTGTTAAAAATGTAATATTATCCTGTTAAGCCTTGCTAAGTCAGCAGTAGTGTTTACTGTTCAGTTGTAGTTGTATGCTATTATTGGTCATTTTGATTTTATTTTTCATTCAGGATATCACACAATTGAGGTATTCGATTTTGTCCTGTCATGTCATAAGCACAAACTCATGATTTCCATCTGAAGGCAGCAGTCCTCCCCTTCCTCGCCTCTCCTCCCCTCCTCTTATCCTCCCTCCTCTGTCTCACAAACTTTTGCAGACCACCCTGTTCTCCTCAGATGCTCCTTCCTCACTCCTCCACTCTCCTTCTCATTGCTGACCCCCCCCACACACCTCCCCTCCTCCCTTTCTTGTCATGCTCTCCTCTCTGTCCTCTCTCTCCACTTCTTTCCCACATTCCACTCC
>OMKZ01033877.1:0-13941 GCA_900302535.1 Neoniphon sammara | reverse complement strand
TGTGTGTGTGTGTGTGTGTGTTCGCAAATGTGTGCATGGATTTGTTTTCAAAGCCTCCACATAAACTATACAGATCCATTATTAATCCTCCCTGCCAGCCAGTTGACTACCTATTTATATCCTTTATCTATTTTATTCATAAGTGTGTAAACATAATGTGTAGGAAGTTGGGTGACTCAGCTGGTGTGTCTGCGTTGTGCTTGCGTAGTCATGAAAATTAGCCTTCTCACAAAGTTGCATTCCAGGAATTTCATCTTTCAGATATTCTTTTGTGTGTGCACTTTTTGTCCTGTAGGCTTATTTTGTTTTCATTAAAAGTGCTGTATTGTTGAACCCAGCAGCTCTGCGGCTCCATCTCTCCCCCCCGGTCTTTTGTATTCTTTTGCTCCGGTCTTTATCAAGTGCAGTGCGCCTCTGTCCAAACAGCGAGACTGATGAGGAGGAGATAGGGGTCAAGTCTTACAGCATCTTCTTTGTTTACTAAAAGCCCATCCAGGCAGCCGAGGCAGGTATCAGCAGAAGCAGCAGCAGTGAGAAATTAAACAAGGGGAGAGAGTGAAACAAGAGACAGAGACAGAGTGAGGAGGTGAGGGAGCAAAACAGTGGATGGACTGAGGAGTCAGGCAGCGAGGCGGAGGGTGGAGGGAGACACTGAAGGTTGTGGTGTTCCCTCTAGCTCACCCTAGCTCATTAATTTTCTCATTTAGTCAGAACAGTGGAGTGTGCAAACAAGAACGGGGGCCTTGCCTACTAATGAGGACAGGAGCAAAGAGAGGAGATGGGGAGACAGTGTCTGTAGTGTGTATGTGTGTTTAGGGGGGTGGGTGTATATGAGGGAGGGACAACAGTGGAGTGAGAGAGGGAAAATGTTGTGTTGGTTTGTCCAAGAAATGAACTAAATGACCCTGTGCATGTGTGACAAGCGTAGGCACACATGCCCAGCATGATGATGTGTGTTGTTGATCACAGCAAACATTATTAATGTTGAATAGATGTTGATATATCTACCTGCATGAACATAATAGCGCCGCAATGAAAGTGGAGATGATACTTGTATTTGTTCATAGCTGTTACCTGCATCATTTTGTGAAATTTTGACCTCATAATTTCCATAGTTTCCAAAGCTGTTTAAATCAACTGTGATGTAATATACTGTGAAATGTTTTATTTATTTATTTATTTATTTTTTGCTTGACGCTGAACTCTTACGGCACGTCACCGTCTGCAGAAATGTTTGCTGGGGTGTGTCGAGGCCCTAAACATGCATGTCCTTGTGTTTTCAGCTGTCGGTCGACTTTTCCCCCAACAGATTGGCCTTGGTTTGTGAAAGTTCACAGCTGTTGTTTGGAGGGCTGTTCTCTGTAGTGCAGCGAGGCTATATTGCCAACTCTCAGCTGTCCTGGCCCTGTGTGCAATCATGATGTGACAGTATTCAGTGTTTGACTCAAGTTTTCTATTTAATTGTTTATTTATTTATTTATGATCAGACAGTTTCTGGCATACTTATGTTTGGCTTAGCACATGTGGTTTGATGTGGTTTTGTGTTTGATGTTCTGCGTGTCCTTCAGATTATGTCAGACTTTGCCATGACTTTGGTCTAAGGGCCTTTGACACAGCAGCTATTTGGCCAAGGTTTCCATAGTGTCACCGTTCGCTCAGATTCTTTCTTTATCTGTTTTGTTTTCTTTCCACCACGTTAATTTTTTTGCTTTTGTCATGCCTACATCTATAAAAAATGGAAAAAAATCCAACAGGTCTTTGAAACTTCAATTTATAATTTTCCCTGAAATAGCAATATCTAAAGGAATATCTTTTGTGAAGCTGTGCAAAAAATGAGAGTCAGCATCTGATTAAGCCCCGACCGCTTCAAATGGCATTGCCTTTTGAAGGAGCTCTATTCGCTCTCATCTTTCAGTCCAAGCTGTCAGTCACCCACAGCCTTCAACCTGCTGCCCTCTCATAGTGGATTAATCAAATTCTGCCTCAAATATGATGAATGCAAATCATCCAGACCAGATGAACATATGCATGCACTAGTATGTGTTGAATTGGCATTAAAACTCAACAGACTACTGTATTGGCCAATGCAAGGATTTTTAGGCACAAGCAAAGCATTTAATCAGTGTTCTCTTCTCCATATTTCACATCATGGGTGACACGCCGGCAGTGAATTTTAAGTAGGATATGTCACAGGGAAATATTTAACATTTTCTTAACAAATACTTTTGACAAGACACAAGGTTATAAAAATCAGGAACTGTGTGATCATGTGCTGCTGGCTTTGTGGAGCGGCATTATTTCCTTGCAGTGAGTCAAGGGTGTGTGTATCTGTGAAGTGTCATTGTGTTGATGAGTACTTGAGCTACTTATGTAGAAATTAACACTGCAAGGTTATGTTGCAACCTCAACTATAGCCGCTATTTCACTATTGCAGAACAGTCAGGCCACTGTGATTTAGGTTGTTTGGACTTCAGTGGAGTGAAAAATGAACCACTAATGGAAACGACAGCCATTCATTCCAGTTAAGCATCAGTTTTTCTTTAATAAGCCTGGTATTTCAGGGTTGTGACCTATCAGTAGCTACTATGGTGTAATCTGAATATGTGTGAGAAGTAGTTTTTAAGTTCAGGACTCAACTCTACTGGGGTGCTCTTACTTGACCCTTTTTGATAAACTCTCTGGCTGAGAGGAAGACTTAGGCAGAGATCACGCTGGCAATTGGTGGAGACAAGAGCATAATTCCAATTGTTTTCTATGGCTTCAGAGCAGCATGGCTGATCACAGAAGCGTTTCTCAGCAGAGCTGAGAGCAGTGCATTGGTTCTGTGATACTTCCAGTTGAACTTGGTTTTACTGGAGGCTGAAATGCAACGCTCATCTATGTCGTTTCAGCATAACCTGACCAGTCAGAATTGCCAGAATCTAATAAGGTGGGAGTTAAATCAGATCACTATCGTCTAGAGAGGCAGCTCAAGTTCAAGTTCACAGCCACTTGTTACCTAGAAACCAGAAGGAGTGATACGTGGCGTCTGTTCAAACTGTCTGTCCAAGCATCAAAGTGTTACGCTTTGCTGCGTATGCTTTCATAATGCAATGTGATCACTGCCTTAAGGCTGTTTTATTGTGGTAAGACATGTCTATCAGCAGTCTCTTATGACCAAAATGCTGTTTGAAAGTCTGACTGTTTTTTACCTGTCAAGTCTGTGTAAGGATGCATGCACCGTCATTTATTGTCTTACATTTTCATTGGTTGGATGGACCAAGAGTTCTGTCATTGCCATGAAAATGGAAACAGCTATGTGACTGATTTGTTTGGGGATGTCAAAGGGAATAAAAATATTAGTGGTAATAAGTTTTGTCGGCTGTAAAATAATAGATAGGTTTGAAGAGAGACTTAAGAGGTTGGGGAATATCCTCACCTGTACAACTCATCACAGAAGGACAAAAAAAAAAAAAGGAACAAGCTTGGGGAAATTGTGGCAGCACCTTTTCTCCTTTACCTCCTTTGCTGTAAGAGCAATTTCATCATTTTCTCCTCTGCCAAATCAAACATATCGTATTAGCCAGCAGCCATCTTCCCTGAATGGATACGCGTCCAGTAGGTTACCATGGAGATGAGATCCGCACTTTTCATAAGATGCCTGTCAACATGTCTTACAACCATGAAACAGTCTTTAGACATTAATTCAGTCCATAATTTAAGGTTTATAAAGGCATAATTAATTTCAGTCAGTACTATTTTCATTGCACTGTTTGACACTGTCTCCTTTGTGAAATATGGATTCCACCAAAGTGTGTACTTTCCTCAGCAACTAAAGTTGTTTGTGGCACAAGTTAATATGGAGCCCTGCAGTGTCATGCCAGCCAGTCTGGTATGTGTGCGTTTTGTGTTTGTATGCGAGTATGTGTGTGTGTCTGCGTCTAGCTGCTTGCCTGTTTATTTGTCTTTGCAGAGTATAGGCGAGCTTTAGTCCCACAGAGCTGGAATGAACTCAATAAAAGAATAGGTAAACGGGGTCCAATCTCACAAATTGAAGTGAGATATTTTTTTTATCAGGGCCACATGATTTTGAGCGAGTTTGATTTTGTGACTTCTTTGATTTTGTGTGCTTATGTTTGCGTGCACAAGGCTCTAAGTGTATATGTCCAATGTCCAGATTGGTATCGTTGTCTGTCAGTGTTTTTTGTTTTTTGTTTTTGTTTTTTTCACATGGAATAGGGAAAGCAAGGACACTGAGGCTATTCCACACTTTGCAAGCATAAGCATAGTTAAGAGCAGCCTCAAGGTTTATACAGGTAGTTCTGGTGGCTAAAGAAGCTGTCCTTCATCACTCAGATTCAGGCCCTGATAAGACAAGCATCCCCCCTGCTGATGTGTCCTTGAACAACTGAATCCCTTCCAGCTCCAGGCTTGCTGTTTTGTTGTTCAGCCTGACCTCTGACCTCCCTGAGAAAAAAGAATTTCGCTGCACATTTCTATTATTTAGTACCTGTTTTGAATTGATCGGTTGATCCCAGTGCCTTTCCCTGCACAAGAATAGAGTGGGTAAAAAAAAAAAAAAAAAAAAGAAAGAAAAAAATAGAAACAAGGCCATCACAAGGAGTACATAGTCTACAACAAGTGATATCTGCAGTATGTGGATGCTTACACTTACCACTGCTACATAATATTGTGTGGTCATACTCTATTTGTGGAGTATGCCTATGTGTTTGTAATTATGTGTGCACAAGTCTTGACAAGTATAATAACACCAGCGATAATTATTCTCAAGGCGAAAATTTTAGGCCTACTTTGGGGTTAGAGGTTAGGCTTTTAATGACGACAGTCAGGTTGAGGAGCATGTAAGTGCAACAGCCTTGTCTGTGCAGTAAAATATGTTTGCGTGTGTTTGTTTTTGTGTGAAAAAGTGTCAGAGAAACAGCGAGAGGGAGAAAGAGAGACAGAGAGATTCTTCTATTTCTCTATCACACTGTCTGTCTCCATCCCAGAATAGCAAACAGAGCAGAATGGAACAGATGATTTGGATTCCCGCCTAATCCAAACAGCATTATTGGCATTAATAGACGTGTCTCCAAAAGCCTTACTGATAATCAGCTTAATGGTAAAACCAGCACAAGCAAACACAAGACACAAGTCTCTCTAATACGGCTAATGATGATTTAGTGCCACACACTAAAATAAGCAGATCAGATCTCTGTTGACCCGCTTCCTGCTGTTGACTTTCCCTTCTCACTCTTCCCTTCTCCCTTGAGCTGTCAAACACAGTGATGAGAGCATTTGTTTTTAAAACTCTCTGACAGCAGGACATGTGACTAACAATTGAAAACAGATTTTAGTTGTCTGTGGGAGGAAACGATCATCTGGCGCTCTGGCGCTATTTGAGTTATATCTGTTGCAAGTTAGGGTGTCATTGTAAAGTGCTGTAGACCTACAGAAATAAATACCTAGGGTAAATTTCCCTCTGCTTTCCTGCTGATTGACTTGATGATTTAGAACCACCCTTGAGCAGTCTATTTGTCAGTGAATCATGGACAGAGGTTGGCTCAATACAAATCTGGGTTGCCACATTTGTGCATATTAGAAACGGTGTGTAAATTGCTTCCAGCAGTGTAATAAGGGATCTCACTACACACTAAATACTCTTTTGAGCAGCCAAAGATAAAGCCCATCATCTCTTAGCTACTGTACCTCCAGCTTCTGTCCTCTTCATTGGGGAAGCACAGGGTAATTAATTTGTCGCAGGGAAAAGGGCTCCCTAGAGTTTCCGTCTTGTATCAAGGTCTCTTTCAGGCCTAAGCTCCTTTTGGCGGCATCATGTGGAACAATTAATATATTTTTTTCTGTTGGATAGAAATTTGCTGACTGGGATGTGTTTAAGTAGCTCATTCCTAAACTGTTTTGTATTTCCAAGCCAAGTGCCTTAGTTCTGACATTGCGGGTGGGTTTTGTCATTGGTTATAAAACAACGCTAGTAGAAAATCTCTAGTGTGGAAGAGCTGCATGGCTAACTGAATATATTAACTATCTTTGTGTAGGGCGTTCTTTGAGTACAAATGAGTACTTTGAGTATAAACTCTTCATTAAAACCTCAAAGTGCTTTGATGGCAAGATGCAGTTATATATCTACAGTGCATTTAATTACCAAGGGAAAAGCTTTATTTATTCACAGAGGGAAACTTTGAATTTTTATAAGGGAGGGAAATGTAGCATGCTGTAATGTAACTATGGAAACAACATCGGAGCTGATTTTCTTGGGCTGGTTAAGATAGTGTTTTCCAGGGAGTTTGTATTTTTTCCAAAGCCCGACTGTGTGGTAACTGGGGTCTGAAGGCTAATGGAGCACTTTGATGCACTTCTGGAAATTTCCAGCCTATTTGATAAACACACTGTTTCATCTTTCGGTTCATGCTTGCCCATAGATGTGATGCATGAAAAGCCTTGTGTACTCGTATCAGTCATAAATCATTTTTCCCTTCTTCCTGTGTGACTGGCATGATTAACATGTAGGACTTGGTGTATGTAAATGTGTTCATGCTTGTATGCAGTCTGTGTGCATCTGTATGTGGTTTATTTGCATATTTGTACTATTCAAGATGCAGTGTCAGTTTGGTACAAGCGCTCACTGATTAAAATCTCTTGCAGTGATGCACAGCAGATTCGATTAGCCAAACGCTAATACCTACATACACACACACACATACGCAGCATGTTGGAGAAAGACAGAGCAACACACACCCAGACCAACAAACAAGTCCACAGCAGGAGAAATCTCACCAGCTCAACATCCCATCAATAATTCAACAGCCACTGGCGTGAGAGGCGACACGAAGAAGAAAATGAGATGAGGGAAGAAAGATAGAAAGAGCGGGAGAAGACAAGGAATGGGAAACAAAAATAAGAGAAGTGAAGAAAGTTGAATGTGCAAGCCATCTTGCACTTTCCTTAGGAGCAGAAAATGAGAAGGAAGGATTTACATAATGGTAATATTAGAGCAGTTTGCCTGTAGAGAGCCGCATCCTCTGGTGTCTTGACTGATCATCATTCTGTCCTCACAGGAGTTGACCTCAGACCGGAGACTCAGCTCCTATTAGTCCAAATGACACTTCAATAGCTCATCTCTCACCAACCATGTGGCCTTTGCTCAGTGCGGCGGCATGAGCCCAATATGTCTGCCTTCATCCTTGAACTCAGTCTCACCTTAAACATTTTCTTATGGTTGTTCTCACTCCCCTCTCTTTGTTTGGTACATCTATCTGTGAACTTCACTGTGCGGACAAAAAAATTTAAATGTTTTACATGGTATTGCTAGTTTTGGGCTTGTTACTCAAAGAAATAGCATTTTTGCTCTTAACTCATCTACAAATTTGAAACATCATTGTACTTATTACTCTCTGGGAGCAGTAATTCTCTGTATAGATCTTGAGATTACTTTTGCTATACAAACCCAAAATGTACATGCTCTCTTAACTCTCCAAAGAAATCCAGATCACTCAGTTGTCTCAGCTGAGCTTCTGAATTAATGATTAGAGAAACCATCATTGATGTCCAATATTCCTGTCATTGTTTTGCACAGTAAATGAAATCTGTGTGAATACGCCCATTCAGAGAAAGTAAAGTTTCCTGTTGCACTGTAGCTCGATGTGTGCCCTTATCAACACAGGGTTGGATAGAGTTTTTGAATAATTCAGCTTCAGTCTCAAGGTTGATAATAGGAGTAACAACTTTTTCTTTTGGATAGGTAACTGTAATGTCATCACAAAAAGTGAAACAGTAATGCTTGTTATCAGGAAATGTAATGACATTACTGTGCGACTGAAAAAACTGTATCACCCACCGAAGTTGCTTTTTCCACTGAATTAACCTTCTGGATGCAAGTGTGTGCTCCACGTGCTCATTTGTAAGTAAATGCCCCTATGTGGACTATTGATTAATTTCCTTGTCCCTTTCTTAGCAGCGATAATAACTTGTGTCCCTCAGTATCATCCATCTTTGTTCACACAAGGCAAAGAGCCTTAAATAGCTCCAACCAGTTAGCATTAGCTGCAGCACCACTGGGAGACATTACAGTGAGTCTCATTCACCAGCTGCAGAATCATGCAAAGGCTCATGGGAGGGTCACAGAGAGGGAGCATTTAACATGGTCACAGCAAAAACAAAAAAGGGTTCCAGTCGGGGATGGAATTTATGTCTCCCTGAATCAGATTGTTTTACTTATTTTTCATACTCCCCAACTGAAAACATTTTCTACAATATATGGTAGCTTGAGAAAATGTCATGTGGAAGTTTGAGAGAGAAATGGGTAATCTCAAAGTCCTTGTTTTGGCATGTTAGATATATAGAGGCTTTATAGAAGTTTTATTATCCATGAATGGAAATTTGCTTTGTACAGATCAGATTAAAAACACTTGACACTAAAACCACTTAGCAACAACTTAGCTGCAAAAGATAAAAGATAATAAAAAGACAATGTAGGTATAAATAGTCAAAAGAGTGTTTAAAAAGAGTGGATGCTCCATGATGCTGAGCTGTCCCTCATTTGATTTCCTCTCTGCTTTTGTATTGTAAGACCTCAGCACATGGCTACTTCACTGACCCACACAGCCAAGTTGTGACCTTTAACCTTTTATCTGCTTTCAGCATACTACAGTCTGCCGCAGCAGCCTGCCAGTTAGCGTCAGGCCTTGTGGGAAATGTCTGGTGCGACAGGCATTCCTGAGGACCTGACCTCATGTTGACCTCTTGCCAGAGCAGAGACACAGCTCACTATCTTCCCTCAGACTGCAGCACTATCAGACAGCCTCTGCTGCTTGCTCTGCTCTACTAACTGCAGACACACACCCTCCGCAGTAAAGCGACATGTGCCTCCCTCACAGTAAAGGCCTTCAAAATGTACATTCAGTTTCTTCTCAGTCAAAGAACTTCACAATCATGGCACCTTAGGCCCTCAGCAATAGAGGTACTTTTGCCGAGTACATACTGAGCTGTGGTCAATCAACCTGGCTGTCCAAGTGGAGAAGTGAAATCTACAGTTGCCTGAGTGTAATTACTGCCCTAGAGCCCAGCATAAATGTAGTGCAAGTTACATTTTCTTCTTTTCCCCTTCCCTGCTCAGAGACATGACTGGGCATATGTTAAATCATTCACAGTGCTGGAAATGAAAAAGCCAACAGGCTGCAGGGTATTATGAGCAGGTCTGTGGTTAGAAAACATGAAGAGAGGGCAAGGGGGCGGAGGAAGTGGGTGTCATCAGCTGGCTAGGAATCAACAGCATCTATACTTGGAAACTATGAAGAAACCGAGTAATTACTCTGATACATTCAAGCCTTGTTATGTAAGAGACATTAGTTTGTAGGTTTGCACGCTTTATTTTCATGTATTAGTTCCACTGCAGATTTACAGTAGCAGTGTGTGGGTTTTGGTATGTGTTTACAATCTGTGGTTTTTTGTCTTGTATTTTTTGGCACTCTTTCTGTTGGTACCTACATTTAGCTTTCATGCGATATGAATATGGGATTAGTGTGCTGGTCGTACGTGTCAAATTTTGTAGTGAACAGCTGCTTGGGACTTTAGAGAATTTAGATTGAGACTTGTCATGCTCTTTCTTTTCTCCTAGACCAGCTGGATGAGAGAAAATTCTTGGAGAGAGAGGAGGAGAGTTGACTGGCAAGGGTTAAATGCAGACATTGAATACTGAGTGTGCGTTAAACAGAAAAACATATCCACAGATACTCTTAGCACTGTTATATATCATCGGACTGTGATGTTCAATCCATTCTAGGAGTTATTTTATAAGTGTTGTAATTAACTTTTCTGGTGCTCCCACTTTCTCTCAATCTGCCTCATTCTACTACAGTTAGTGATTTCTTATATTTCTCAGAAGGCCTTTTGATAACCCTCTGATAAACTTGTTTGTTTCAATTAAATGTGGGCATACTGTCATATGTATGTTGCTACCTTGCCAACCAGTTTGTAAACATTAGCATGTTTTTGATCATAGTCATGCTTCTCACTGCAGCATGTTACTGCATTGCATTCTAGTCCACTGATGCTACTGTTGGTGCCAAACTTAGCATCTCTGCTTAGGCTATGATGGATTTTTCCCTGTAAAACTGTTGTAAGTCCATACAACATTTAGAAAGAACCTCTTTCTCTTTAATTCTGAGGAACTGAAACCTGATGTTTTAAGTTGATGTTTAAGATAGCAGAACATTTTGTGCTGGAAATACTTTTGTGTGACTTTCTGTTATCTATGTTTGGCCAGTTATCTGCAGGAATAAGAAAGACACACTGATAAACAAGAGAGTGGACCCAGGATGCAAGATGCAACACCAGTAGCTTTAAAAAAAAAAACAAACAAACAAAAAAAAAAACACTTTCAAAGTGTTTCAGAGTGATTTTACCTGTACAGCTGGCAGATTTACTGAGTTGTCGGCTACAGAATTGATGGCTGCCTGATTCATGCACAAATTAAGAAGCGGTTTGATTAGGCCGGTGCCCAGGGGCCTCTGAGCTGCGGGGACCTCATGCCTCAGCTCCCCCTCCCCATTTTTTTCCACTTATGACCACTTGGAGGTTGACATGAAATATGGCATATGTTTCAGACTGTGCAACTGATTGTGAGGAATTTGTATTGTTTTCCAGATGATACCTCTGTAGCTGGTGATGATTGATTTTTGAAGGGTGGTATGTATGAGGGTCAAATGTCAAGCAGAATCAATGCTTCAAGCTTTTTCTTTTGTTCCAATGATGTACCTGTCACATAATTCTGCACTACTTGTTTTGGATGTGTTCATATATTTGTTTTTCACTATTAGGCTATGTGCAGATAGACTGATAGCAATAATGATCATTGATGATGATGATCACTAAAACATTTCCAAAGGGTTCAAATAATGATCATTGATTGAACCCTTTGGAAATGTTTTAGTGCAGCCAGTTTCCCCATCAGATCCTGACATGTAAATATGATGTGAATCCTCTATGATAATTACCCACTGGATGACGTCTTGGATGTTGTGATACCTTACTGTTGCTGTTCACCTTGAGTAGGCTTCTGCATTGTCAATTTGGAGTAAACCCTGCATGCTGAACTATCTACAGGTGCTCTCTGTTTGCAGGCATCGAGAAAACATGAACAGATTCTTTCGTGCCCCAGGCCTCTACACTCCTTAATCCGCGCTTGGTCTGACTGAATGCACACTCACTTACACATGGTGAATACGGAAGCGAGGGCGAGATGAGCAGAGTGCCTAGCAGAGTGGAGATGAGGACATTGTAGCAGCTCAGGTGTGAGTTGTGTTGCAGTCTGGCACGTTAAGATTCTCCATCTCTCCGGACCAGTGACTGTTTACAACACTGTTTTCAGAGATGGAGAAGAGTTGACATTTTTGTTCTACTGCTGTCATCTCAACATGGCTGGGCGCGGCGTGGCATGACGCCTCTTATTTGCCGAGTCTGATTCAGTGGAGGTGTTAATGCTTAGTGCCTGTACAGTAAGCGGGCCTTTGTTTTTAGTGCTTCTGGAGGGGTGCTTGTTTGGGTTATTTCGTCTTCACGTCGACTATTTTTCAAAGATTTTTTCTTTGCCTCTTATTGACCACTCCTGCAGTAACCTCTGAGCTGGATTCCTATTATCTTTGTTGTCTTGCTCTCCCTTCCCCAGATAAATGAACTTCCTGTGAGTGGCAGGAAGTGGAGATTAGAGGTGACGGAGAATATTTCCTTCAGGGAAGGCAGCTGTGGAGGAAATGAGTCGACAATAAGAATTTAATAACACACCGAAGCTTTGAATATGAAAGCCAGGAGGCAGGCAGACTGGTTTAACTTTTAGGTGTGTGCTTGTGAGTATATATATGCATGTCTTTGTGTGTGAGAGAAAAAGAGAGAGTGGTTGCAAGAAAATGAGTGTCTTCTTGCCCATCTCTACTTGTGTGCATGTTGCGTGAATTAGATGTGTCATTAGTCAGTATTGATGTCCATGTATAACACGATTGGATTCAGACAGCTCTGTGGTGTAAAATCACTCATGGCAGTTTAGACTCTTTCGTCCGTCTCACCCTCTTCTTGTTTTTTGCCTCATCACCAATCCATTTCCATCTATCGAGTTGATACTGATTGTGGTTCGCCGCACAACATATGCTGGGCTTGGCCTCCACCATATCAGCTGTTTTCACGCTTGTTCAACTCGTTGCTTCTCACACGCTATTTAGCTCCTCCTTTACCTCCATCTGTTTCTGCACGTTTCCTCCTCATCTGTCACCCACTCATCTTTTATTTATTCCATCCCTGGCTTTCTCCTCCATCCCTCTTGCACTGTATATCTTCCTCTCTCACTCTCTCGCTCATGTTCTCCTCTTGCTCTGTCCTCAGTCTGATTTATAAGTGATCATAGCTGTGCATTTAGTACATACTTCAGCTGTTAAAGGAACCATCTGGAGCCAAGTGAGACTGATGACTGATCAAGTGGTGAGGACACCGCCATTAGTATGCACACTCATGAAAAATACATAAACACACACACGCAAACACACAGTCACAATCGCATGCAAACACAGATAGTCATGCACCTGTGCACACATACATAAATACATGAACAATGTCATGCCTGCATGCTTTCTGCAACACATTGACATATGCAAAATCCTATACACTTCTGTGCTTGGACAAATATACACACTTCAACACACTCATGTTTCCCTCTGTTACTGACACAAACACCCTACAGTCACACATCTGCATGCACCACACACACACACGCACACACATACACACACCTGCACTCCCATGTTTCCCTGTGTCATTGATCAGACTGATCTCTTCATCCATTAATAACTTCAAAGTCCTCTGTGTTCCCTCTGTGGGTGATGTATCAATAAGCAATAAGCAAAGTTGATTTTCTAGAGTCTTAATAACAGTTGTTTGCTGCTGACTGTGGGTCATGGGCACCCTGGGGATCCTGCTCCTGCCGGTGTTGGTATTGCCGCGTAAACCCTTAGGCTTCTTGGATGGTGTGGATGTTGTCAGAATTTAGCCCAGCTTTGTGGTAATACAAGCTCAGCTGGAATTTACGTCAGCCTCACATATATATTCCCATTTAGGTTCTGTGTGGTTGGGCCAGTTAAAGTACTGACAAAACCCTAGCTGCATCTGAACCCAGAGAAGTGAGAAGTGAGTAGGAGTGTGGAAAGCGGAGTACACTTCAGGGTTTCCCATTAATGTATTAAACTGGCGGGCAGTCACAGTTTAATTTGCCCCACCATATTTTCATGTTGGCATCTCCTCGCATATAACTGATACTGACACGTGCATATGCGGACAAACACATACACACTCCAGCACATAACAGACACTTGCATTTACCGACACACGCTCTCTCTCCCTCTATCTCACACACACACTGTCCTAAACATCTATTTATGCATGTACTTATTAATTTATGCAACCCTCCCCAACTATATAACTCTCATTCATGCCTGCGTCACTTCTGCTGCTCATGCTGCCCTGCTGCTCTGCTTTGATAATCTCCCCACACACCCAGCCTCCACCTGTGTTTTGTTGTCATGTTAATGGTCTGCTTGGATGTTTGGATATGAACGTGTCACATTATCAGATGTGTCTCTTGACTCTGCTCTGCCTGTGTGTGTGTGTGTGTGTGTGTACAACGACGCACAACGTTAGAGATCTTTTATGTTATTATGAGAAGTGTAAAAAATATTTTAGTTCATTTTGAAACTGTGGCGGGACAAATTGGACTGTGGCGGGCCGCCATAGTCTAGGCTATTAATGGGAAACACTGAACTGAGATAGTGGCTCCAGCAGATTCCAGGTACAACAACCAAGGTCTCTGTCCAGAAGAGTGCAGTCCTAGGAACAGCTAAGATACTGCGCAGAACCCTCAAAGTTTATATTAGAGGTCGACCGATAGTGGATTTTTAAAGGCTA
>OMKZ01033876.1:0-13002 GCA_900302535.1 Neoniphon sammara | reverse complement strand
TGGTTCGATTCCTATTAAAAACTCAGTCCTTAGATCAGTTCAGGGATCCTTGCACACCAGACTTCTCAACCACGCAAGGTCACACACACGCACACACACACACACACACACACACACACACACACACACACACACACAGATATCTGGCTTACGATCATTTCTATTTCACTCTGACTATATTGTAGAACCTGTTTCTGTCTCCCTGCAGAGCTGGAAATACATTTATGGGGCAGGGATGGGCACGGTCAGGAGGAATTATATAGGAGAAAGAGTAAAAGAAATAGAGGAAGGGAGAGAGAAATATGATTTAGATGAAATGTAGAAATGAAATATGGGTGTTTGACAATTCTGCTAGTTATACTGAAGGCCCCTAGAGAAGGGAAGGCAGAGGGAAAGGGAAAGAGAGAGGCTGAGGCAACCACAGAGAGAGCAGAGCTGCTGTTTACCTGGGAGAGTTTCCCTGGGTCTCCCTTAGGAGAGTAATGGTTAAAAAAAATAAAATAAAAGCTAGAGCTATTTACCCATGGAAAGACAGAGAGAAGATGACAATAAGAAGAGTCGGGAATCTGTTTAATCAAAGAATGATGATTTCTACAGCTGTAGGGGATAGAGAGCTATGTGAGTGTTTGTCAAATCACAGGCTTATGAATTCTAACTCTGTGGGGAAATAAAGGAGATGAGGTGGCTGTTGTGCCACGGGCGTCACTGCATGGATATATACAGTCATAGTTCCTTGTGTCTTCACTGCAGCTGTCATGTGGTAACACATAAGGCAAGGCAGTGATACAAGAGAATGTGATAATAATTCATTTATGGCAAAGTAATTTTTTCATGACTCCTGGTTCCTTGTTTGATGGATGCGGTGTAGAGCTATGGACAGACAGAGTTGGACAGACAGCGGTTTGCACTGGCAGCCGTGTTAGCTCCCTGATCCGGCTCCATGGCAACTGTTAAGCAACCTGGGTTTCCGTGCCAGCTTATGGGGGCACACCATTACAATGTCACTGAGGACATTGTTACAGGATAGTGTTACATAATTTGCAGTCATCACTTTAAAAGAAAAGGAAGCAATATAATGACCATACTGTTGCCCAGAGTGTTTCAGTTTTGATTGGTGTACTAATCCAGTATTTCTACAGACGGCCAGACTCTGATGCTAATTTCCTTTTATGTCCTGGAGTTATTTCTTAAGTAAACAAATGTTTTTTTTATTGTTATTATTTTGTGTTTTAATCTTTCACTGTTATTGTTAAAGGATTTTACTGAGACAAAAGTCTTTATCATGTTACACTGCTTATTTTAGAAGAATGCTCACGCTAAAAGAAATAATAAAAATTATAGTCAGTACAGAGGAATAAGCATCAGAAGATTTCAGCATTTAATTTGTGCATTGCCCAAAAACATTTCTCCAGTCTAAGATGCTACATTGCGTTTCTTACTCAGAGAATATAATTGTGCAAATGGTTCAACTAACCTCAATCCACTCTTGTAGGTGACATTTTGTTATCCAGACACATTTTGTGTGTGTGTGTGTGTGTGTGTGTGTGTGTGTGTGTGTGTGTGTGTGTGTGTATGTGTGTGCGTGCGCACACACATTTGTGTGATGTGTGCATATTAGGTATCCTATTGTATGACCACTACATTTTCTGATGCTAACCTCTTCCTTTCTTCTTCTCTGCTTTGGCAGGATGATTCCATCCAGCAGCAACGACTTCCTGGTTCGTGACCTAGCTGCTGGCCGCACCTATGATCTTTGTGTCCTGGCTGTTTTTGATGATGTCATCACATCACTGACTGCCACTCGTCCTTTGGGCTGTTTGTCATTCACCACAGACACAGAGTTCAGCCAATGCCAGGCCTTGCACAGCCACTTCCTGGGTGGGACCATGATAATCATCATCGGTGGGATTATTGTGGCTTCTGTGCTGGTTTTCATCATCATCTTAATGATACGATATAAGGTTTACAGCCACCAAGGAGCAGGGCATGGAAAAGCAGCCATTGCAACTGCGCCAAGACCACAGAGCAATGGACAAGGAGGAGGGGGGCAGGTTCAAGTCCTCCCTCGCTCCGCTTCCAAAATGACTGACAGTCAGGATGACCAACTGCTGGGACTGTCCAGGGCCATGTCGCCTAGCAACACCCTGAGAGACACTGTGGCATTGGTAGAGGAAGAGAGCAGTGGACGGGGCCTAATGACTAGAACTGACTCTTTGGCCAATGAGGAGTTGCTGTCGCCCACCAAGGCCCGCCTCTCCTCCAGGGTCGCCATCGAGATGAAAAGCAGGCCGCCATCTGTCGCCAAAGAGCCCACCTCCCCCAAGGATCTGGCAGGTAGTAGAGAGACAGACAGACAGAGAGAGCCAGAGAGAGAGAGAGGGGAAGCATCAGAGCAGGAGAGGAGCAGATCAGAGATGTGGAAAGACAGACGAAAAAGAAGTTGCTGAGAGAGCGAGAACAGAGAGGAAGACATAGAAGTGAGAAGAGAATTTATCGTCAAACAGAAAGGATGAGGATGGGAGATGAGAAATAGACATTGTGCAATTGAGAGTGTGAAACTGAACAAGATAATGACTGAGAGAGCAGAAGACTGAGTGAGTGTGAAAGAGACTGAAGGAGAGAGATGCCTTGCTTGTGGACTGAAAGGTAGTGAGAGAGATAGAGGGGGCAAGACTCTCATTCCACTGTGTGTCTGCAGCATGTAGCGCTGTAGCTGCTTCTAAAATTATAGTACACTCTAGCCTCTGGTGTTTGATGGCTCGATGCTTAGAGGGGTAGAGGTTAGAGCAGATGGGTTGACACATCAGATCACACTTCTCTGACTCTGTATTAGAAAAGGTTAAGGTTCTTTATATAGTTATGGCCAGGCTTTCAGCCCCCGATGCAGCTTGTTTTCCCTCATTAATGTAAATCATGCCCTTGGCCTTTTTCTTGTGTAGTATTACATTTACCAGTGGGTGGTACACTGAGGTGTGCTATGGAAAGAGTTCAGGCCTGTGGTGAGATTTAGAACAAAAATAGTCAATATGAAACAAACAAACCAAAAAAAAAAAACAAAGTGAGGGAGAAGGGGGATGACATGTAGCAAAGGGCTCAAGCTGGAAATGAACCGGGCCGCGGCGTTAATAATATGTGGTACGTGCAGGTGAGCCAATGGGGCGCCCTGATGACAGAATTTAGTTTTTTCAGCATCAGTGTTTGCCGTAACCATATTACAGTTTACAATCTTGAGCTACCATTGTTTATTTGTGCTTAGGCTATCTGTTTAGCTGGCATTGAAGCCCAAACCAACACAAATAAAATGAAAATCTGCTCTAAAACTGGTCTCGGGAGACGCGAGAACACGGAAGTTTGTTCCAGACAGAAGGCTGCATGCCCCGAAGCCAGGAGAGGATGACTTCCAGCTCCCGGGACCGGACAGCACGCAATGAGTGCTGACAGCCTCTTCTCCTCTGTAAGGAGGCAACCATAGCTCAGAAAGGCTGTTAAGTGGGCTGTTAATAAAGTGATCAGACCAGACAGTAGGCACTGCCCCTAACCCAGGCTCAATCTCATGAAATGTTGTGCATCACACAAACTTGCATGCTAGGAACGTGAAATAGCAGAGTAGAAAATGTTCCATTTCATCCGCTCATACTACAGTTGCATTGGCTGTCTGGCTAAACTGGGCTTGCCAAGTCTTTTTCTTTTTTTTTTTTTTAGCCCAAAATAGGTTAGGTTGTCAGAGGCATGACATATATCAGACCACACCACATCAACTAAAGTATGTGTTAAAGGGTTAGGGCCATTTATATAACTATTCCTAGAAGGTGAGGCCTTCACAACCCTAGGAAAAAAAAACTTGTTTTAAAGGATTATTCTGCTTTTATTTCTCACTTCCAATTAGGCCTTACCCGGCACAGAGTAACAGGCCACAGGGATAGAGAGACTGAGGGGGCATGACATGCAACAACACTCATACTCAAACCAGTGATGTTGTGACCTTTTTGGCGTCAGTTGCACTTTTCAGGCTTTTTGGCATTGTGTTACATTAGCTGGACTGTTTCTCTGAGTCAGAGGTAAGAAAACCTCTGAGGGCTGATGTTAGAGGAGAGGGATGCGATGGTGTAGCTGGGATCACACACCGCACCATTGTGAACATTGCTCAGGATGATGCTCTTTGAATATCTGACATTAGAGCACTGGTAACAGTTTGACTTTCAGCACCCAGGGAAGGCTTGTTTTCTGTCAAGAATGACACAAACAGAGAGCATAACAGTTAAAAAAGAAGGACAAAAATAGGGCTCATCAGAGGGTTGGTTGAAATTCAGTATCAGGCCGAAAGAAATCCAAGATGCCTTTCCCTTTGTAAAAAGTTAAAATGTCTTTAATGCAGTGGCACAGCCCAGGAAATTTAAAGAATTAGCTTCCCCTCTTGTTCGTATGAATAAATATTGTGTAGCATTAGTTGGACTACTACTATGACTTTATTGGACTGAGCAAGTGTTTGCTATTAGAAGAAATGTGGTGAGGTGAGGATTATCAGCTCCATCTGACCTGGTACTGAAGGAATTAGAGTTTCTATGACTACATTTAGAAGATCAGGGCATCTCTTATTTCACAGGATTAGTGAAATCAAAAAAAGAAAAAAAAAGGGGGGGTGATAAAGAGTGGCAATAGATCAGTTTACACTCTTGCAATGTAGCTGTCTTTAAAGATCTTTAAAATCTGCCTGTAAAGAGAGCTCGCAGACATTATACCTACGACCTTGGACACTTTGGCTGTAGTGAAAAACAAGGCACTCTCACACCTATAAAATAAGATAGCTAAGACTCTAATCAGTACTATTTATTTTTTTCTGTTCCAGTGACAGTGTATGACAGACTGAAGTTGAGCTCTCTGTGTTGCGCTGACTGGCTCATTTTCAATCTCAGACCTGTCAGCATTAGTCTACTAGATGTCTTTCATTCATTGTCTCTGGATGACATTATAGATTAAACTCTCTGTCCTGGTTGCATAAAATATCTTCAATTTTTGTCTTTAATAGTCTCATTCAAGTGTTTTATTTTCCTAATCTGTTGGGTGTATTTATGGTAGAACAGTTACTGTGTTTCACAGTATTTTAGCCCTAACACTTCAATTAAGTCCCCACTTACCATGGAAACTGGTATTTCCACTGAGTGTTTGCAGGTCGGCAGAGATCATTTTCTTAGTAGAACTCATATTTTAACCTCACGCTGCAGTGAATTTATGTGATTTTCAGTCATGTCATCCTTTTCTAGTTTTCTCCCTATCTATTTATCTTCTTGCCTAGTAATAACAACAAACATTTGAAGAAAGGAAATTGCATTAAGTTGCTTCATGAAATACAAATTGGTGATATTATGAAACGTTTTTTTCCTTTACCTGAAAAATACAGATGGAAAAAAGGGCTTTTATATAACTTTGTAAAGGACAAGGTGACCATCAAAGAAAGGTTTAGAGATTAAACTTACTCAAGGTCTTCTTATGTATTCAGGCACTGCTTTGCTGGATTCAGACTTTTTTGAGTGAGTTGCTCATGTTCACAGAGATTGCTTGAACTGTCCAATATTACTGGAATAATAGGAATCCACAAGAGCATGTGGATTTTCATTTAGGGTAGATTTTTCCTGTACTAAGCCTACTCCTTTGCACTTCCCCTTTAACACCAATCCACTCAGGAAATGGGGGTTTCATTAGAACAGATAAATGGAGACACCATTTCACATGAGCGGCTTAAACAGCTGAGTCGAAATACTTTATCAGTGGCTGATATGTCATTCAATTGGCCTTTCTGAATGGATTGAAATGAGATGTCACTGAGCCCCAGCTTTGATAGTAAAGAGCAGGCGAAAGATCTGTGCCGAGCACAGCAGCTTAGCCTGGGAGTTCAGGGAAAGTTTTCACCTTTTTTACAAACCCACTGGACCTGTAGTGGTTCTGACATTTATAACACAATTATTTAATCTTGACTTGTATCTCCATCACTCATTATTGCATGAAAGGAGAGGTTCAAAGATTCGTCATCATGTCAGCTGTCATAATAGCTAAAAAGGGACCAGGAATATCAATGGGCTTTAGACAATATATTACAGAGGAAGTTTTCTTTTCTCTTCTTTTTTTTTTCTTTCATCTTTGAAGTTAGTTAAGAGGAAATCTGCAGGCGAATAGATTTTGGCCAGTGTTCAAAAGGTTGATGACCAAATTGGAGTAATGCTAGGGACGGACTGGTTAAGTGCTCATTAGGACTGTGATCTGGAAGAGGCTAGAAATTTACTTGACGTTGTTGACGCACTGAGATGCCACCACAAGAACAACAGTTCCCCTGCAGGCCTCATTAACTTTTCTAATCTAACCCCACCCCAGACTGCCTGGAATGTGTCAGACTTCAGTTAAGCCCTTCCACAAAACATGACTATAATAGATAAAACAATCACCATAGGTTTTATTTTTATACAAAAATATACATCACAGCTTCCATTTTTCCCCTCAGCTTTGACTCCTAGATCACAGGCACTGTAAGGGCATAGGTTTGTATTTTGGTTCACCTCAGCAGGAGCTGAATCCCTGATATTCTACTTTGCCATCTTCAAGGGATGATTTGAGCTGAGATGATGGGGGATCCTGTTTGTACCACGAATCATCTTATGTACCGCTATGGAATTTAGAGAAATGTTCCATAGCAAAAACAAGTACACTGAGTACCCCTTGTTGCATTTGAACTAATCAGTCACTGGTCAAGCATGCTGACAGTTGATATTTTATGCAGAATTATAAACACCTGAGTAAAGTGAGTACATTTGCACAAGAACAGGTGTAGATGAGTATCGTATCAATTGATCTGTGACGAACAAGAATAGATTATCTGCTGCTGACCTTTTGTTCAAACTACAGAGAAAAAAATCTGAGACGTAATTGTGTGAAAATGTCATACATGCCCTGCATGATTATACAAGATGATGAAAGGGCCAGCAAAAACAAAACTGCTGGACTCTGTCCAATTGAATTAATGTGGAGAATAAATTATTTCTTTAAAACTCAGTCAATTAAATTTCAACATTAATGCCATCAGTTTGATTTCTGTAACATTTCAGAAAAATCTCAAGTACACCTGACCTCACTCTTTGGCACAGAAGTGTGTCTTGCAATTAGAGCTGAGAAACTGATAAAAATGTAGTAATTTGACATTATGTATCTTGGGAATTTGTCTTATGATGAAAGTATATTTCATATAACCGACATAGCCGACAATGTTGATTTTAATATTGCACCATTTGCCAATCCCAGTCTAAGCTGAAGACAACAATACACTTGTACACTTCATCAAAATGAAGTCTTTTTATCCCCAAATGATGCATTTTACCATTATGTAAAACATTTTCTGCCAGATGTTAACCAATAAATATTTAAAACAGATGCTTCTATCTGCAAAAAATACTACTGACAGTTGACTAACTTGTTGACCATCCTGGTTGCTCAGCAGAAATGAATGGACTTCCAGTGACTTGTTGATTTTGTTGCAGTGTGAACACACAGCTACCTTCAGGCCATTAATATTCCTGTTGGAGTCCATGTCAGTGTTTTACACAATGGTGGATGTCTCATTTTGGAATAAAACTCTTAAAAGGAATCCCTGCACTGTGCCCACAGTGGGGAAAAGACTAATGTGTTTGTAGAGGCTTTGGGGGCTTCTCCGGCTGTAGCTGTGTCTGTGATGTGTTTCACTGGCTGCTGCATTGCAGAGAATGGCAACATTGATCTGACCAGAGAGAGCCGCAGTGAGTCAGTGTGTCTGAGGAGCGGTGCAACTGACAGATACGCAGATACGCTCATTACAGGCCCGCAGCTGTAAAAAATGCAGGCCAGCATGAGAAATTGAATACTAGGTAGAAAACTGTAATCAGCAATAGCAGTAATTATACAGGGAACATAAACATAATATGCATCTCAATTACAAGAACTAGAAGTTAAAAACCAGCCAGCCAAGGATTGAATGTGCGTGTGTGCATGTACGTGTGCGCAGGAGGATAACTTTCAGTGCGAGCATGAGTGTGTCTGCGGTCCTATCAGCTCAGGCCCAGCTATCCAAGCCCTGCAGGTCTTTTCATACATTTGTGTATTGTCATGTGGGTCTGCTGGGTTTTTAACTGTCTTGGGGGAGTACAAATGTCCCAGCAAGGATAGGCAATGTAGGAAAATGGTAGGAAAGTGTATGTGCATGCGTGTGTGAGTGTGAGTGTGTGTGTACACTTGTGCATGTGTGTGTTCCCCCGTGGCCCGTCCATGACCCTGTAGCCTGTCTGTCCTCCATGTAGTTTAATCTATCATCACTCCTTTCAGTGTCATCCCTTATGCCCTGCCTCATTCTTCATCTCTGTCCGTCTCTCTGAATTCATCTCTTGCTCTCTCACTCGCCTCCTCTCCCACTGTGTTTCTCAACCTCTCTCCATCTCCTTTCTCCACTTTCTTTCTGCTTTTTACTTTTGTCCCTCTGAACGTCTTCTCTTCCTCTCTCTTGACCTCAATCTACCCTCGAATTTCTCCCTGCTACTGTTCCGTGCATCCGTCTGGTTCTCTCTGTTTTCTTATTCTTTGTTTCTCTCCATCTATCCCCCCTTCTCTCTCCCACTCTTTCCCTATTTCTGTCTCTTTCTTTATTGTCTCCCTCTCTCTCTCCCTTTTTGTCTGTCTCTTCACCGCCCCCAAGCAGCAGATGACAGGCGGCCTCGTAGTGTCGAATGGAGCGACTTTAAGATCTGAAGGTCTCTTGGCCTCGCAAAGAGAGAGCGCCAACACTGCACACCGAGAGTAATGACTGCCACTTAAGACTATAACACTCCCTTTATTTCCTCCTCCAGTCTCCCGCCTGTTCTTCCGTCTCTCGCCCTGTGTCACTGTTCCTCACCTCAGTTTCCCTCTGCACTCCCGCATTACTCCAGCATACTGTCACGTGTTATGTTCCTCTCCTTCTATTGTTCTTTCTCCCCACGCTCCTTTCTTTTCCCCCTTAACTGCCAAGCTCATTCACTCATTAAACCTCTCTTCTCTCCCCTCTGCACTTTCTGTTTCACTCTAATTCTCCCTCTCTCTAAACTTTCTCCCCCTTTTTCGGCATGATGACTCCCTTTCTCTCTCTTCCCCGCCGTTTATCTTTGTATATGTTATTGGATGGTTTCCTCTCATCTTTCTCTCTCTCTTTCTCTCTCTTTCTCTCTCACCCGCTGTCCTCTTTCCCTTTTATGTTTTAAATTTATCTTCCTTTTTACTGATCCCACTCCTTTTCTTGTTTCTCCTCTCATCCTAACCTTGCACTTTTTCTCCTCTTTTTTGATTATGTCTTTCCCTTCCTTCCTTTCCCTACCTCCTCTCTACTAATCTCATTCCCTCTTTCCTTTTCTTCCCCCTTGCTCCCTTTGCCTCCTTTCCGCTCGCACATCCTTTTCTTTTCTGCTGTCCTTGCACATACATTATAAATATACCTCTTTCTTATTATTGCTGTAGTACTCCTGTCTCCAGTGTTTTCAATTTCCAATACCTTTGTCTTTATAGTTATTTTATTTCTCTTCCTCTCTATCCATCTGCCCTGTCTTATCATTTCCACTCTCTGCCTTCTCTTTTCTCTTCTCTCCATCACCCCATCTCTTCCATCCATCTGCCTGGTGCAAAGAGTGATGGAGAAGAAGAGAGGAGAGGAGTGGGGGATGATGGAGGAGAGGACGGTGGAGATGGGGAGTGGTTGTGATGGATGAATACAGACTGAGGCATTAAGGAGACGCTGTGTCATTCTTTAACTGACACAATAAGCTCTGGTCGTACATAAATACACTTAAAAAATACCCCCTCCGACAAACAGTTAAAAAATTGTCCCTGACAAATACACACATTACAAATAACAGCTGTAGAAGTATACTGCCACCGCAAGCACAACTTAATCATTTTCAACTCAACGCAATTCTTTGCTTTCACTTGGCAGCAATTCTTGCTTATGCAGACATTTTGTTTAGCCTTCCAACTAGATTCAAACATTTTCTTAGAGAATGAAACCTAAGCTGATTTGAAAACGTTAACTTTTTCAAAATATTACGTGATTATTGCCTTACAAGCTCTCCATTTCTAGGAAAATTAAGAACATTTTGCGACTTAAAGAGTGAGTCGACACTAGCAGACAACCTCTGCTGCATTGCTCTTCAGGGTTTGAAACTTTCAGGCATGTTTCATCTCTGGCCACACCCAATCAGTGATGTCACAGCAGGTACTTTGCCATTGGCTGCTCTTGATTTGGTGTCTGTTCTGTTGGTAGGTTGCTTCTTGTTGATAATGTACCCGCCTTGTCTAAGAGGGGGAAATGGCACAAGACCCCAGCGATTTTGGCACTTAAATAGAGTGCCAACTCCCCCTGTGCAGCCATTGACACCTGATGAAAAATACTGCATATGACATCACTGATTGGATGTGGCCAGAGGTGCAACATGCCTGAAAGTTTTAATAATGAAGTATAAGGGCTTGTGTCCATAAAGCATCCAGTTTTCAGTTGTTCCCAATGAGGAGAGAGTGTATGTGGCAGCGTGCAGCTGCCTAGAGAAAAAGTACTCTGACTTTTTTGTGTTGCCGCTCCGAACGCTTCTGGTTGAAAATCTGGTTGAAAATGAACTTTTCAGAAAGGCGCTGGTGTCATCACTGTTGCTCCTTTTCAGGCAACCAGTCATATATTAGATGGGGCTCCCGTGGGCCCTGCCAGCACATTTCTGCTAGAGAAAAAGCTATATGGACACAAGCTGTATTCTTCTGGCTTCAATAAAAAAAAATAAATAAAAAGCTGAAGGCTCTATAAATCAAGCCTTTAAGAAGGGGTCAACTTTAATTCAACTAGGGACCCAAAATAGCAGAAGTTCAAGTAATACCAGTGAGTTGTCCCAAGACATGAGTAAACTCAGTCTTGTGTATTTGCTTATCCTCTGTCTGTTTGCAACACATTAAATTTGGTGATAATAAACGATTTGTAGTTCCACTCTAGTAAAATGAAATTTCAAATGTTCTGCTTTAGAATGTGAATATCCTCAACATTATCATTTTGAATCCTAGACTTCTTTTTTTTTCTTAGAACACTGATGTCCTGATTACTCATTACACATCCTAGTCCTTATCGGCCCCTTCTGTGTTCTCTGCTTCTGATGTTTTAAATGTTTCATTTCAGAATCTCAGTCTTCTAAATATCCTGTCTGTCCAAACTTGGTTTTCTCAATGTTCTTTTCTAGATCAACGATGTTCTAATTGTCCCTTTTTAACCCCTGTGCTCTCTTTTAGAACACAGATGATGCTCTTGTTGATTTAGAACCCTTTTGTGTCCTTGCCCTTGATGTTCTTTATGTTCTTTTCTAGTCATGTTCTAAATGCTCTACTTCCAAACCCTGATGTTCTCTGTCTCCTGCTCTCTAGAACCCTGATGTTGCTCTAAGGGGGAGACGTGGAGAGTGGACGTCACCACCAAGGACAGCTGGTGAAATCCCTGAAGACCTAAGGCCCTTGCTCCTCCCCCCCATACCTCCTGTTTACTGCACCCATCACTTTGTTTCCATGAATACCATGGGGTTATATACCTGTACTGTCTGGTTTAGCCAGTAGTTATTTTAACTGGCTAACCTGGTTCTCTTGTCTGGATTGGATATCTGTTTGGCTATTGACTGGCCAGCTGCTGCCCGGTCCAGCTGCCAATGTGATCGTTTTTATCAGTATTATGGAAATGCACTCACTAAATGCTGAATCATCCACTTTAAAACATCTGTATCAGTGTGGAAATGGATACAGTGCAGATTGATGATATAAAAAAAATAAATAAATAAAAAAATTAAAACATGAAAAGGCCTCTGGATATATCATAAGTGTGGACAGAAAATATGAGTACACTTACCGCCATCCTGAGTAGCATCAACATGCATGGACAGATAATAAATTGAATGGATAATAAAAACAGATGACAAACACTGAAATGGCTGCGCAGTAAAAATTGGATGAATAGATAATAAAACCTAATGTCGATATACAAAAGGATGGATTATAAAAACAAAAAAGGTGGTAAAATCAAAGCATCTGGATGGGTCTGGTTTTGGATACAAACATATGCTACACCCACAAGTGATGAAGGCACCTCAGTCTTTCTGGATCAGCAAGTAAGCATAAATGACTCCGAACATAGCTGGCTCTAAATGGCTCTGCTCTACTAATCCAAGTGGAATAATCAAATTCTGCTGAACTGAGCTCGACTGAGCTGAGCTGAACTGTACTGATCGTCCCTGAATTGAGACAGACTTACCTGGACTGAACCAGAATTGAACCTTAACTGCACCCTAATGTTTCTCAGCCAGAAGCTTTCTCTCTGGGAGGCACATAGGTAAATTTACCCCCAGCTGAACTGAACTGGTCTGACCTGGATAAAACTAGTAAATCACTGGACCCAGTGGAGCCTGGGTTGGAGTTGGAGAATGGACGCCAAATCGGATTAACATGGTCCAGTGCGGACTAAAATGGACTAGCCTAGACACATCTGTTATCCACTGGCCTGGTCTGTACATGCATTCACTGGTCTGGTATCTGCTGCTCTGGACTGGATTGGACTGATGTGGTGAGGATCTTCTGGACCTTTACCAGGCCCACTTAAACAGGTGAGTAATCTCCACATTAACCTATTAACTTAACCAAATGAGCAGCCACATGAGAAGTTTTCTCACCCAAAGACCCAGGCTCATTAATTATGGTGCCATATGGTAACCTGCAGGCAGTCACCTTGGCCCTCCACCAATTCTGAGTCCTGCCCCACAGCTTAAGACACTTAAATTCACCAGTCTCACCTCCTGCCAGGAGCAGCCTAACCTAATACAGGTCCAGGTCTAACAAACCCCTAAGTAATTGCTGTCAACTAGACAATTAGATAGCCACCCTAGCTAAACGATCTGCCTCATTACTTCTCTCCGTTGACAATACCCATTGACAATATCACAGCAGGAG
>OMKZ01033875.1:13087-28087 GCA_900302535.1 Neoniphon sammara | reverse complement strand
AAAACGCATAAAAAGCGTTTACTTCCAATTGTGCGGTATTTAGCTTTTGTTTCTGCTTGTTTTTGATCGGTCGGTGATGTTCACGTATCCCTAACAAGCGGGGTTGTTTTCCGCGGTGACCTCGATAAACCCTGACAGGTGCAAGGCAATCTACTGGGTTTCACCTGATTTTCAGCTTTGGCTTCAGTGGCTGAAGCAGTTCGTGGTTAACCAATCTTTTAAATCGTTAATTTTGTGAAAGCAACATAAAACTGCATCACTGAGGGTATGAGTAAGCGAGAAGGTATATCCTGCATTTGAACTAGAGCTAAGAAAAGCAACGTTTTCATGCACGCGTTGTTTACATGCATGCATTGCTTGTTGACATCAGCATGTGATACCTCATTCACTAGCTATGTAATTATAAGCAAAAATGGTATAAAAACTAAGCAGGATCCTTGTAGTGTTGCTTATGTCATTTGGTATTCCTGTTGCATTTGAAAAAGTAACGCGATTTTGCAAGATCTGAGTTTAAATGAAGATGAGAGTTTAAACATTATTATTATTGCTATTACTATTATTATTAGTATTGGTAGTAGTAGTAGTGGTGGTAGTGGTAGTAATAGCAACAGTAACACTATATAATAAAACCATTTTCCTTAATTTTTATGAATTAATTTGGCCAAATGAAAGTTAATGAAACTGAAAAGCTGTATTTAACTCTACAGAGAAAATTGCATTGAACACCCACTTTCAATCAGCCACATGGCTCATTTGCAACATCACCTGACCTCTTCTTCCTTGTGTCAGGTGAAGGATGTCCACGGAAAAAAACTGACACAGTGCAGGACGGTGATATGAGTGCCAGCCTGTCCTCACCTGTCATTGCTGCCTTCAAAGGTACCATCATTGTAGTTACAGATTTTTAGCTGCACTATTCATTCATGTGGATGTTGTCTTTTCTGTTGTTGAGGCAGCAGGATACAGTCTAACTCCCAAACGTTTTTAAGTTTTCCAGCAGGAGCTTGACACCAAACATGACAAATACGAGCGTCTTGTGAAGATCAGTCGAGACATCACCATCGAAAGCAAGAGGACCATTTTTCTTTTGCACAGAGTCACCAGGTATGTGCTGTTTCTGAAAGTCACGTTGATCAGTGCAGTCAAAAACACTTAAATTCACTCTCTCCACTCAAGATTTATGGGGGATTGCCACTCAATTTGAGAGTTTATCTGGTATTTCAGTGTGATCAGGAAAGCTATCTTATTAAATTCAAGTCGCCTGAACAGCAAATCATGCAGAGCAAAAGTTATTATTGTGTTAATGTACTGTCTGCAAATTAAGATCTGAATAATACTCAAAAAACTCATCAAAAACATCAAAAAACTAACAATTTAAGCTGATATATCTCTGTCAATTTTGTTGTTTAGAGTGAAGATTTACATAAGAACAATCAAAAAGAGACAATCATCTCCATACAGTGTTATTTATTATTGATAACAACATTTGAAACTTGCACCCATCATTACAGTCCTAACACTGAATCTGTCCATTTCCACTGGATTGGTAGTGTACCGGATGTAGAGGATGTTCTGAAGGAGTCTGATGTAAAACTGGATGGAGTGAGGCAGAAGATTGGCCAAATCGCTGAAGAGCTGAGAGGAGAGGACATCAATCAGTTTCACAGAGCTTTCACCCCAGGTGAGATTTTATACATCTGGTATATCCTTGAAAAAAACCCAAACAAACTTGGGATCAAATTAGATTTATATGTGTTTTTTTTCTTGTTTCTCGATGTTCTCAATGCTGCAACTGTTCTTGCATGTAACAGTGTATGCATGAAACAATTACAAGGCTATGTTTTAACAGTAAAAGTAATTAGCTAAGGTGCTATGGCACTGATGTAAAAAATAAATAATAAAAACTTGATCATCTGTGTAAGAAGATAGTAGATTAATATTGGAAATTTACAATCTTGGAATTATGTTTGGGGTCAGATCCTTGATCTTTATTATTTTCTATAGCTCCTTCATGAAGAAATTAAACATTATGAATTTAGTAACAAATTTCACATTTTTCAACTTGCATATTACTAATGTGATCGATGCATTTTTAAGTGATGCTGCAGAAATAATAAGAACTCTCCCGGTGGCTAGCAATGAATTACAAATGACCCACATTACGAGAACAAGGCAGCTATTCAGATCAACTACTATCAGAAAAGGACGGTCAGTTTTCTCTTACAAAGTGAATGTCCAAAAATCTCTACCATAGTGCTTTGGGGCAAAAGGTGTGGCCAGTGCTCATTCAGATTGACCAGTCTGATATCCTATCAAATATCCCACTGCCTGAATATTATACCATGCATATGATCCTTTAGCACACAATGAACAGAATACATTTTTCCTTCTGTCCTCATTCCTTCCAGGATGTATGTCATATAAGTATTAAAAGTAATTGCTAGAACTGTTTACAGCTATTGCTTATTGAAAACCCCTTGGTAGCCCTTATTCCTTAAGTGTTTACAAAGTTGTGTGTCGGAGCATCACAAAGCTTTCATTAAAAGGTCATGTTGTGATATTATACAGCTGTAAATCCTTGCAATGGGAAATTATCTATGGATAATAAGAAATAGAGGTGTGATTGAGGACATGAGTCAAAAAGTTAATTACGCTGCTCTCTTCAAGGTCCTTTTCTTTGGCAGCCACTGCTGTCTCTTCTGTCAGATGCAAAGTACATTTTGTGCTTTAGATTTATTGTCAAGTCACTGATTGGCCTCATGATTGTGTGAGAGAGTGACCTTGATGTAGGCTCGGATATGATGGACACACCCTCTGATAAAGTTGTTTTCCTTCCAGAATCAAGAATATCAGTTTTTGCACGGCTAGCCAAAATGTCTGCAGTGTTGGGAGGAAAACATTAGCGGGAGTTATGGTTAGCTGTTATCTAGCAGCTGGGGAAGTCATTTTTAGATTGTGGTCACTCAGGAATCACTGCTGCATCCCCCCGCGACGTGACTAGTGGCAGTTTCCACCAATTAGATGTTTTGTTTTTTTATTTTTATCATCTTTATTAGAGTGAGACAGGGCTTACTGTACATGCTCTCTCGCTCCACAGCTGATAATCTTGGCTGGACTAAGAGTCTACAGACATGTGTAATGGATTCACTTTTTTTATTTTTTTAACAAGGACCATTAAATATATTGTGGGCTACATTTGAACCTAATTGCCACTGATAACAGGGCAGTGCGGCACTTTGATAAGCTGTTTAGCCTGACCCAGCTAACAGCTATCTGTAGCTTTCATGAGACAGAGGTCTGGAGAGTCGTGCAAACAAGACCGCCGGTGCGTTTCCCAGGGGTCAACCTGAACCGAATGCACTGCTGTGAACTCCAGATTGGATATATTTTCAGTCAAACGTAAATTCATTTATTTCGTGGTTTCTTGGTCGGTCCACATAATCTCTGGATTACCTCTAGTTCTTTATACACAATACTGTTTGGTGAAAATCTTTTATCTTCAAAATGTTAACTTTTATTTAAATGTATTTATCGAAAAAAGCTTTCTTTCTTTCTTTCTTTCTGATTACCTTTATGTTTTGGTTATATTTTTGTGTATGCCACATCCTGACTAAGAATTGCTACTGGACAATCAAGTTTTTCTATTCCATTCTATTCTTATCCAGCACCTTCTGAAGGGGTTTCACAAGACTATTGGTAGAAGAATTACCTCAACCAAAAGAGGGACATTTAACATGCAAAGTTAAAACAAGAAAATCACTAAAATTGGAGTCAAGAGATTTTCAAAACAACAACAGCAATATATTGACCCTAACCAAGATCATTTGGCATCTGCTACTTGTTGTCCCCAACACAAGACACTGCAGTGTGACTGTGCAGGGAATCATTTGCTCGGCCTCCATCATGTAAAAACTCTGGGCACACAGTGACCAGGTCAGGCCTGGGCCGCGGCTTTGGTGTTGTACACCCAGCTTTCCACTTTTCCAATAGCCGTGCCAGCAGAGCCTCTCTAATTTCCTCTCTGTGCTCGGTCGTTTTTTCCCTGAGTCATTGTTTGGACATTGTCTCATTTTTTCTGTTATTCTGGGGCTATTTGACCAAAGGTAATGCTCCTGCCTCAGAGTAAATAACATGAATAGCTCCTGGCAGCAAACTCAGGAACTGAACTCCGCCTGCCTGCCTCAAAGCCTGTGTAACCTTTTCATGTCATATCCTGTCCGCCCGAGACACGGCTTTGCTCTCTAAGCCAGTGTCATTGGTATCCAGCCATTGGCAATGTTTAGAACAGATCTGAGTGCTGGTTTATGTTAATACACTTTATGAAAATTTATCCAAATCACGGCTGAGGGCGAAGCCTAAAACATAGGACAGAAGTTTACCTGATGAGAATAATTTTCAGGTACTTTCTTAGGCTTTTAAAGAGTGGGCAAAGGTTCTGCCAGTAAGTAATTTAATTATGTCTTTTATAATAAGTGGACTGTTTAAGGTGTGTCAGTCACTCAATCAATCAATCAGGCAATCAATCCATCATTTAAACTTTATTTATAAAGCACATTGATGATGTTCAGTGTTCAATATTCATTTTTCCTGTTGTCCAGACAAAAAAGTTTTGGAGTTTAATGGAAGGTATCAATTGAATGGGAGTAAATATTTTTATTATTTTTATAATTTGCATTATAACTCATATCATTTTCATTTGAGGTTTTGAAAAATGTACGTTACTTTGTGCAGAAAATGGGGCTAGGAAAATTGCACAGCATCGCTTCATGCAGAAAGTGGTTCTAGAAAATCTCATGGAGGGACATTGTGAAAGCTCAGATGTTTATTTCCATGCTGAAATTCAAACCAGCAGTTGACTGACCACAGCTCGCCCCGTGGGTCCTACACCAGCTGTTTGGAGTGCCACATGGCTTTAAGGTCTGATAGACTTGACCCATGTAAGTGGAGCGATTGGACTGAGGGGAAAACGACAAGTGCAGTGAAAGTTTCTTGTGGAGTCGGTGAAGTGGGGATGAACCACATCCTCCTCCCGGCTCTGCGCTGCACGCTGTGGTTAGCGACATGGAGATAGGAGCTGCTTTGATGTTCAATTGCCGCTCCAAAAGTAAACTTCAGACACAAAGTCTTCCGTCCTGTCATTATTAGATTGTTGTTTACACATGGACAGAAACAAATGAGGGGTCATCTCCAGCCTGCCGTGCAAAATGGACATTTTAGTTCAATTAAAAAACAAGCAGTAAACATGTTCTATTTGCATAATTATCTACATCCGTGATCTGTACTGTGCACAAATTATGTAAAGTACACCAACACTTCATGCTCTGCCTAATTGATTTTTACTATATTGGGCAGTCTCTCTTTGTGATCAAGAGCTTTCTGTAAACCATGGAAGTCATTCGCATCGTACACAGAAAAATGCAACACACGAACAGACAAAAACAGACTTGCTCCACCCTAATTTGAAGACAGCTGGAACAGTTAAAATTTAGGGTGTATATTCCTCTGCCTTGCATTCATTTTCCTACTTGTCTTTATACGTGCATTTTAATATCATTTAACGTATCAGGGATCCAGGAGTACGTGGAGGCTGTGTCTTTCCAGCACTATATCCGTCATCGCACCCTTATCAGCCTGGAGGAGATCAATGCTAGACTGGTGTTCATGAAAACAGAAAAAGTGGATCCTAAGGTAATTTGAGACTTGGCTTTCTTTTTTCTTTTTTTTTTTTTTTTTTTTTTTTTTTTTGTTAAGCTGCGCTCAGCGTTTCTTTTGTGATTTCATATAGACTAAAATTTATGAACAAAAAGCACAATTTGTTGTGCCAAAAATGTTTTTCTTCTGGGTTCTTTGTGTCTTAAAGAGAAATTTAACTACCTTTAACTAAGTTGTACTATTTTAATTTGACTTTTCCCTTTCTAGCAGTGGTAGCAGCACTTGCAGTAAACACAGTGTGTTATTATGTAGTTATTATGTTAGCACAATGTATTATTTCCCTCTGCCCATCCCTCATTTCCATACATCATGGGTGCTTGATGATGATGACAAGATTTATTGAGCCCAGTAGTTTCTGGTGAACAGTGGTGCTTTTTTCAAAGCATCTTCATGCTTCAACTTAACCTGAGGTTTCACTGATTTCTGACTAAATTCTTCTGTAAAATGTACAGCTGCACAACATTAACAGTCGCTAAACATTGCTGACACCTTAGTAACCTCCTCGGATAAGAAGTTCTATCAAAGTCTGGTCCAAAAATGTTGAAGCAAAGCCCCAGCAAATCATCATGATTTAATTTTGAGGCTTACATAACAAAATTCTTGATATGCATGATTGATGATTATATCCTCTTTTTGTTCTCCTTGTTTATTTTAATGTGTGGTGTGCCAGGGCTCAGCAGAGAGCCTGCAAATGGGAGCCCAGGTCCTGACCTTCCAGGTGACACCCTCAGACTACCTGCTGGGCGTGGCTGACTTGACCGGAGAGCTGATGCGTATGTGCATCAGCAGTGTGGGCAACGGCGACATCGACACGCCCTTCCAGCTCAGTCAGTTCTTGCGGCAGATCCACGACGGTTTCTCCTACATCGGCAACACGGGGCCTTACGAGGTGTCCAAGAAGCTGCACACGCTGCGCCAGAGCCTGGGCAAGGTGGAGGACGCCTGCTACACCCTGCGCGTCCGTGGCTCTGAGATCCCCAAACACATGCTGGCTGACGTGTTCTCCAGCAGGGCCGCCCTCATCGACCCCGATGAAGGCGTGGCATAAACCCTGAGCAGTTTCGACACACTTAACTTCAGTTCTGTATGGTGCAACTGTCTTTCTCTGTTGTGCTCCGGTGTCATGTTTATGTGCATTTTTTTATTGGGTTCAGTTGGTGTTTCATATGTTTTAAGAGATGCATTCTAATTTTGTTTATGTCAGTACTTACAAGTTTAAGTTGTAAAAGAAAGTACCAGTGTCAGCCAAGGGGAGAGGTACTCTTCAACAAAGTCTTCACAGTTTCACCACTACAATAGACAAAGGATTTTTTTTTGTTGTCGTCGTTGTTGGTTTTTGATAAAGATCTGGTGACTCGGTTGTTTTGCATTGATGTTGGAAACCGTGAATAAAAGGATTCATGCTTCTAATATGACACACTTGAAATCTTTAAGCTGCTTTGATGGTGTGTGTGTCTTAGTTTATTTTTCTCTCTATGCCTTCCCCTTCTCTATCAGACAAAGATAATCTAAGGTAGAATCATTGGTTGTCTGCACTTACCGCGTACACTGTGGAGGAAACATGTGAACTTTGTACACTGTACGTGCCTATTCTCTGGCAGGCTCCCTGGCACACACACACACAAACCCCTTGCCCCCTCCCCCTACCCTCCTTAAGCAATCTTCACCAGGCTGGAATAGAAGCAAATTCAAAATAAGGTTTGGCAAACTTTGCCTCATTCACCATGGAGTCTGGCATAATGTTTTCTGTTTACAGGGTTTATAACCCCAAGCAAGCTGCAGAATATTCCTGGCAGAGAACTTTTATCCGCAGTTTCCTGATCACCTGATGGTGTCAGTTAACAGTATCCAAATAGATTTTTAAGGCACAGAGAATTAATAATGCCTTCTGTCACAGGTTACACAGACTTGACTCTGTGCAGTGGTAGTGAGCTTTGTTGGTGTTTGGAGTAAGAATTCATTGTCAGATTTAGCCTTGAAGAAGGCATGATTTGTGAGGCTGATTATGCAAACCACAACAAGACTCCCTCTATGTAAGGTTTCCAGTGTTTCCTCCACTGACAGCAGCTGTTGTTCTCTGTTGGCTCTGATGACTCAACACTGAGAGCTTCTTATGAAACTTCAGGATGAGATTTATGTAATGCACTGCATCCAGCACTAATTCTGGTTTGTGTATAAGTGGAATGCACTTGGTATTGTGTTGGCCCATGTGTTAGTTTTGCACCTACCTAAAATAATGCATTCATTAGTGCTTGTGCTGATCCTTTCATAGGCTAGAAGAAAGTTTAGTGTTATCCAAGTGCGCCACACTGTGGCCAATGATAGGATTACATGTGGACAAACTACTACTTTTTTCAATGAAGTGAAGAGGGATTGAATTATCATCAAACACCAAACACACAACCAGCATTACTATGTTGAAATAAGCTAAAGCAAAATTATGTGGATTTTATTCATTTTAATACTGCAAATTATGACCATAAATTGTAGTAAAAAATATTCACTATCACTAACTGTTTGACTGCCCCTTTGCACAATTTTCACGTGATTTGATCAGATCTTTTGGGATGTTATTGTGTAAATCTGGTGTCATTTTGTTTTCTTAAAGTTTGGTGCCTGTCTGTTGCTTGGTATGAAAACTAATCAAACATGCAATAGTTGCATGTGGAAAAAAACAGCCACTCCCTGTTAATTAACTTAATTGTTAGGTGTAATTAAGGTGTCTTAAAACTCTGGCTAACAGTCGGGCTTGATTTGGGCCAGTCATGCCCAATATAAATCTAACAAACTGTCTTGGTGGGATTTTAGGCTGCTGTGCATTTCCTGCTCATGGAATACAGTGGACAATACTTGTTTCATCTACACTTTATAGATTACATTTACATTTATAACTTGCTTCTTTTCCATGCCAGTTGACAACAAAATCTCATTTGATAGATGTCACCAAGGCAAATGGCTCTGCAGCGCCTCCCTGAGGGGAACTTGTCAAACATTATAAAGAGGGTTAGAGGGATGTAACTTCTCTGGACTGTTTGGCATAAAGGACCTCGGGGAGTGAGCAGGGGAAAGTGCATCTCTTGCTGCAATCACTTGATACTTTTCACAGTTAAACAGGCAGTGACTGGAGTTTAGATTGAGATCGACTAGAGAAAGCCTTTTCCCAGAGGCCACCAGTGTTAATTATTAAGCAGGAGGAAGTGTTGTGTGGTAATGAGCTGTGGTCTCCTGATTAGGCAGTTGGCCTATTTGTTTGCCAATTAAGAGACATTAAGCACATCTAATCTTTAGTCCTGGGGCAGGTGATCTCACTAGATGAGCGGTGCAGCACGGCTCATCCCATCCCTCTTCTCCTCTCTAAAGCTGCAATAGTAGACGACAATAAGAGCTCGACTCTGCTGTTTGGGGTGAAAGGAGCTTTTCACAGAGTCTTGTCCATCAGTCTTCAGCCCAGCCAAGCTGAGTGAAAGGAGGGTTGAGCTGAGTGGGAGGGAGCATGAAAAGACACCGCTCGGTGTGTGGTCACTAGGTTTCCCCCCTCCATGCACTCCAATACTGCAGATAAAGCTTGCATATATCTCAGAATATGTAAAAAGATATGTTTCAAACTATACATTTGCCATATAATGTACTTTTATATGCAGACGATTGTAATTACATTCTGAAAGGACAAAATATATTTTTCACATTTTTGTACTTGCAGATATATGCTGTTAATAGTGCAGGAAACGTAGTTAGTGTGCAGAATGTAGTTGGAATTATTTGGATTTTTTTAAGTGTGCATGAATTAAGTCTATAAGTACATAGTAAGCTTATAATAATAATAATAATAATAATAATAATAATAATAATAATAATAATAATAGTAATAATAGCAACAATAACAACAATAATAATTATTATCTTTTTCTCTAAGCATGTTCGAAGCAAGTACATCTGAACTTGTGATTATTTTTCACAGTTAGGGTTGATGTGACAGTTGAAGGCAGTCAGCAGTGGACTTTTCCCAAAATATTCCTCTGTATTCCAATATTCCAACTACAGCACTGCAATCAAAATGACACACACACAAAGAGAAGCAATAAATACATGGATGTATGTTATTTGTGTTATGTAGCCTATGTTATGTTAGCACAATGATGTGAATGCTGCTGAGGCATTCATAGGCTGACTGGCTGTCATTATGAGGCGGTCTGGAGGAGTCTGGAGTCAAATTCCTGAACACGTAGGAGCTCCTCACGTTGTTCCAGCACGACGCATAACGCAGAGGCGCAGCAAATAGCGGACCACGGAGGGACTAATTAATGTTCAGAGACAGACAGAGATATATTAAGGGCTAATATTTGAACTGTTACAGCCTACAGTCGGATTTTTCCTCGCCTTTTTCTTCAGGAAAGACCATCTAAACACCATCCTATTTTTCCTCCAGACCATCTGTTCATGCGCGACTGAAGCCACTTGTTTGCCGCAGAAGACCAAAGTAGAAATCTGTATTTTAAGGATCAACGATGCTATGAGAAGATGTTTGTTTTGGACACTGGAGCGCCTGCAGAAGCCGGTTTCTGTTCCGAAGTAGGGGAAATAAAAAGCAGTCCGGGCTCACTTTTCGACAACGGAAATGAGATCAGCCGCAGTCCCTGGCTCCACTTCTCCTAAAACATGGTCGTTTTGACTCTCATGCTGTCCCGGGATTTTACATTGTACCACATAGGGGAAGATAAAGGTTGTTTATGAAAAGATGTTTGCTGGACTAGTGGGTCTGGGATGTCACGGTAACTCTCTGATTCACCACTGCGAAGTAATGGAAGGTAAAGTATCATCTTTTTGTAACTATGATATACTCTACAGTATAGTTTTAACCCATAAATTTAATTATTAATAACGGCGTCTGTTACATGGTGATGATGATGATGATGATGAGGAGGATCATGATAGTGATGGTGATGATGGCGGTGATATGAATTTTCTTTCATCCTGAGTTTCACATTGCATTGAACTACTAAGATAAGTGAGAAAGCAAAAAGTATATGGTGAAAACAAAAGAACAGGGTGATTATAAACTGAAGAAGAAGAAGAAAAACAACAATAACAACAAGATCATTTACAATAGCAACAGTAGCAGGACCTACCTATATCCTTAGTATGAGCGTTTGCATTTATTAACACATATTGGGTATAATTTAAACAGTACTATTTTGACTGATCCAAAACCAGACCTGCCCACAAGCCTACACGGACCTCTGCATCTGGATTAAATTACATTGTGACTTTTTCTGTTTGAGAGGAGGCAGAGTCTGACTGAAGGAAGAGGAAGAACTAAGTTTCCAAGCCCTTCCCATGGTCTTCCTCTGTGACCTCCATTCAAAATGTCTGCTATATTAACTGTCTTTACATTTTTATTTTTATTTTTTGGCTCTTTTTCGTTTCAGACATAGACAGAAAGACAGGAAGTATGGCACATGCTTTTCAGAGCAAATATTTTCCCATTAGCACTGAATTCTAAAATGAAATAAACTCCACATATAAACAAGTCTAAAACTTGCACCCCATTTTGTTGGTGAAAGTTACTTAGAGATATTGAGGATAGCTGGTGTTTTATTGTCTTGTTAAATACAGTTTCTGGATAGACTCCTATAAACATGTGGCAGGTGATTTTCTTTTCTATTGAGAGTAAATGTACTGCATGTGGGTCAGTATCTGAAAGGGTCACTGGTTGTGTGCTTCAAGCATATTTCAGTTGCATTTTTAGAAATTTGCATGTCCAGAAATCCAGTTTTTCAAGAACTGGAAAGGGCTGGGTTAAGTGGCCAGTGACAAGAACAGATATTTTGACATTTTCCAATATGTTTTCAGTAATAAAAAAGGCTCAGTTCCACAGCCATGAGTCATGTTGTACAAATAATCAAAACTGAAATTCTGGGTTTTTGTAGGATTATAATGATAAAGTCACCCAATAGCTTTTGGGCTCAGTGTTTTTCTGTGAGTGTTTAGCATTTAGTGCTGTGTGAACAAATAAAACAGCCCCACAGTTAGTTTTCTATGGTGTGCTGGCTGTTGCTATATAGTGTATCACTCTCCCTCTATTCAAAGTGTTACTGTCCCACTAATAAAACAGCAACCTCAACCCCACCATATCCAGCTGGTTTATGCTCCTCCTGTGACCGTACAGGAAGTGCATGGCTGTCTGAGCCAAATCTGCTCTCCCATAGAAACTGCAGCATTTTAACCTCATTTTTAGTATGTCACACATTATCATTTATTAGGCTTATTCACAGCAATCACACACTAAAATATATATAACTTCTCACCCAGACAGAAAGACATACTTCATACATTGAAGACAAATAACATTTGTTTCTTGGTTCCTGTGTCGATGATCAATGGAAAAACTTTTTTCAGCATTCACAATTGACTTTCACTTCCCTTATTCTGGTGCTGAGGTCAGTCACAAGTGGCGACATGATGAACATCTGCCTTGCAGTGCTGCTTCTCAGGAGGCTGCTGACAGGCATATCTGCCGGTGTTTGTGTGTGTGTGTGTGTGTGTGTGTGTGTGCGTGTGCGCGTGAGAGAGACTTAGGCTGTGGAGCTTGTTCCTCAAACGTTTGTGTTTTTATGAGATCCTCCTCATTCCACCGCTCTTTGGCTGAAGTGCTTTTCATCAACCAATGGGACGCAGTGTTTGACATAGAGGGGGTTTCAGGAGGGCCTCTTTAATCTCCTAAGGTAAATAATCAGCCTCCTCTGACCGAGACAGTGCATTTTCTCAGAACTGAGCGCTGGCGAATACTGTGAGTGTTCCTGCTTGCTTTTGTCCAGATGTTCATTAACATTAGCCACTGGCTTGCAGGTTGGGTGCATGTATAACGAAGTTGTAAGGAGCAAGATGCTATTGTGGCAGTGGAATGTTTAACTGCTATTAATCTTGGTCTCCTGAGTTGAATTTGCTTCTTCGCTGTTTCTGTTGGAATTCCTGGGAAACTATTTTAGCACACGGCCCGGCAGGAAGCAGCAGATGACATACCTCTAAGTGCTTCAGCCAGCAAACACACACACAGACACACACACACAATGGGTTGCAAAGCATTTCCTTCCCCTTTCAGTGAGAAGAGCCATTTTCTGTAATCTAAGCACGGTGAGGATATACAGTAGTACCCCTATCACCAAGCCTTTCTCTTTTCGGGCTCTTTGACTCTCTGGAGAGGCCCTTATACCACGTCTTGACCACAACAGATGGTGGATGGTGCGCGGTCGTACTGAGTACCTAGAAAGAGTGTTAGGTTTCTCAGATTGGTTATGGAACAGTGGCCACGTCTGCAGAAAAACACTAATGGAGGTACATGTAACCTGAGCGTGAGTGCGGTGGTCTCTGTGGACACACACAGGCTCTTAAATGACTCAGTCAATAGACCATCCTCTCCTCTGTAAGGACATTAAGCCATACACATACACAACACACACAAACACACACACACACACACACTGACTGGGAGAAACAGGAACACCCTTTTGTCACCCTCCCTCCAAATCCTGTCTCCCTGTCTCCTTCCTAATATCCCGACTCTCTCTTAAGTGGTCTCTTTTTGTCTCTGTTGCTCCTCGGTCACATGGCTTGGTTTAGGAATGACTTCACTGGAGGTCACGGAGGTTTGGGCAATGGTCTGTGGTTGCTTTGTAGCGGCCACGGTTTGTTTGGCGCCTTGCATTCCTGCCTTGATATGCAGCTACAGACATGGAGACATAATTGCATTGTTATTGCACAAAACAGAGTATTATTTACAAATGATCTTTAAATTAAAATCTGTGTGATATATAATCCTTAGTAGATTTTTTTTTCCATTTTATTAAATGATAGAGAGTAAAAACGGGTGCCATGTCTCACTTAGTTCTTTTTAACTGTCTCTTTTGGGATTTTACAATGGTAGTAGTAGTCAATGCTCCCACTGTGCATCAGTACAAAAGTGCATGTGTCTGTGTATCTGTGTGCCAATCTGTGTGTGTGTGTGTGTGTGTGTGTGCATGAGTGGGAAGAGAAAATTGAGAGTGAGAAGTGAAAGAGAGAGAGTGAGCAGCACAGCTGTACACAAAGAGGCCGTTGATTCCCAACATGTCAGCCCCTTTGCTTCTCTGGTTTCGGGGACTGCATCTACACATTCTTTGTATTAGCGTTGTAGAGAAACAGAGCAGGTGCTTGGCCATGGAAACAAACTGGGTTTCATGATAGAGTTCGTCTTTCAAACCACTGTTGTCTGCACTGCTAGTTTATCACTTATCGCTGTTTGGGTTGACCATGTCTGTCCAGGGCTTTCTTGGTTCCTACGACAATAGATCTGTGTTTTCTATCATAAACCGATTCAAATGTGACTCAAAACTGTGCAGTTCTTGCAGTTGTCCTCCAGGAGATGTTACTGATTTACTCTCTGATGGTGAAAGGCGTGTCTCCACTAAAGATGACTGTGAGACTTTGGTATTTCCCAACAGCTGGAGCCAAGCCTTTGGGAAATGTCACACAACTGCCCAAGAAGCTAATTCAACCAGACACGCTAGCTTTCGGGCAACAGTGGTGTGTGTTTGTGTGTGTGTGTGTGTGTTTGGCAAGGCTATATGGCATGCAGTGTATTATGCGATAATACATTGATACTTTTTTGGATTTCTTGATATTATTGTCACAATGAAACAGGCTTTTAAGAGCCTGTGATTCCCTGCTGAAACAGGTTGTTGGGGTGGGACAAAACACAGAGAGGCATCTTTTAAAAGTGTAAACCAATGAGTGATCAGTTAGGGAGAAAAAGGGGGAGGGGGGTTATTTTTTGGTATGGGGGTGATTGTTCCAAAGTTTGTTGTTTTTATTGGTGGAATTTTTTTCTACTGATTCAGCACGATATCACACTGTTGTCCATGTTGTATTTTGAAGTCAAAGGATATTGATATAAAAATACAGAAAAATTTAAAATGATTAAAAAACTTTGCCATTTGTTGTCATTTGTTTGCCATGGAAAATTAGCTAACAAGTTGGAAAAAGTCATTTCACTCTGACCTGAAAATGAAAAGTTAGACTGGAATAAAGACACTGCTGAATGATTTGAGTGAGTCTTCACCTGCATGCATATTTCTCCTGCTACCTGTGCGAGCTTCCTCTTTATCTTTCTCGTGAACATGCTGTCCAGCTTAATGGCTAATCTCTGCGCCGACAGGTGGCCGAGCATCAGGGACAGCTGGCAGCTCTGGTCGTAAGAGGCTCCACCGAAGACCAGGGTACATGAGGGGAGAGCTGTCCAGGCTGCAGAGCACG
>OMKZ01033875.1:0-12736 GCA_900302535.1 Neoniphon sammara | reverse complement strand
GCCCGAGCTCGCCCCTCCAGCCCTGCCCCGTCGAGTCTCGGGTGACTCCCCAGGGAGACACCTTCAACTCCAGCTTCAGTTTCATCCAACAGTCGCTCAACTCCAGCCAGAGAACAGCCGCCTCCACTAATACACCCACACACAAACCAGAACCACTATGTCAGCAGTCACAGAAACATTTATTTAACTCTGTTTCAGGGCCTGAATTAATTTCTCCTGAGAATCTGTCAACCAAAGCAAGTTCTTCCCAAACAAAACCAGCTGCCTTGTCCCTTGAGCAATCTGTCCCAAAACTTTTAACTCCCATCCAATCACAGCCCTCTTCCTCTGCCCCAGCCAGCCAATCAGAAAGAGAGGAGCAATCTTTAGGTGGGAAGTTTTGGCAGGAATGTCTGTGGGGGGGCAGGGAGGTCACGTCCGACCTGCCTGACTGTGACTCCTGCTCTCTGGACACTGAGGTCACCTCCTCTCTGTCGGTGGACTCAGACACTGCCTCCGCCTCCTCTGTCACCTCCGGCTACGAGAGCGCCACGCCCGCCTCCGACCAAGGCTGGGACAACCTGCTGAAGAAGTATGAGGGCATCCTGCAAGACTGCCTCCAAAACAACCGCACTAACACCAAGGTGGGTATGACAGACCCATACTTGTTTCCCACTTGTTTCCAGTGCAAGTCAAATAGTTTCCAGAATTTTTTTCAATCAAGTGTCATTTCCTAGATACTGGTGGACTGATCCGCCTAATTCTGCCCTCACAGAAAAATTCCTGAAACAAGTGAGGCTGCATTGCAAACAATTGGGTTTAAAAGCAAGATTTTAAAATTGAATATGGAATTAAAATTACTTGTTAAGATGGAGATTCATGCAGAGTAGGTCCAGAACTGAGACCAAATCAAGACCGAGACCAGAGCAAATTAGGGGCGTTACCTTTTTCATGGTTCAGTTTGGCTTGAAAATATTTAACCGACTGAAAAAAGTTGAATGGAGCCTTTGTGTGAGTCTCATGGAAAAGTCAGTTATTAGGCCTAATGTTATTGTTAATCATAAGCAGTGATGAATGGTCTAAGTTATGAATGTGTTCACTATATTTTCTCATTGTGCTCAAAAAAAAAGAAAAAAAACTTCGGTGGTGAGATAAAAATCATGTTTCAACACACATGTATGTTCAGTGAACTGAGGGCTGCAGATTCATGGTTTCAAGGAAGAGAAAACTGAGTTCCATTTAAGACCAGGAGCAACATAGTGATCACACCTTCTCAAATGTAGAAGAACCTCTAACAAGTCCAGTTGCCTTTACCAAGCACTTGGAAGTACCATGACCTGGATGAATGAGAATCTTCACAGACATATTCTCAAATGTAAAAATAATTCTTACAGAGTTTCTTAAGGATCAACAGACATGCACGTTTATCCGCAGGAACTCTTCAGCGTCCAACTCATCAGTATGTAGGATTTTTACTAATCAATGCATACAAGTTTGAGGCCCATTATTGACTGCACACAGATGGACTCCCTTTAATTGTTTTGGGTCAGAAAATAAATGCAGGTGGATCAGGTGGAGAAAAACATCTCTTTGAAAGTGTTTAGATAGGCAGGAAAAAGTCAAGTTAACATCCAAAAAGGCCTGAGAATCACAAGGCATGTCTGAGTCAAAATAGAACAAGACAAGACCACCATGTCAATAAAAAGATGGTTGATAAAGGATGGACAAGTGTTACAGCCCATATGAGATATCATCTGAAAATAACTGTCAGATATAGAGAAAATATATATAACACAATCTAGCCATTGAAACAGGAAGATTTAGATAAACTTGGAGAGCAAGAGACAAAAGGTCTTGTTGTCTCTGCTGTCTTAGTGAGATCGAGACAGAGCTGCAAATCCTCACAGAGTGCAATAAATACAAAGACCTAATGGAGTGTTTCTTTCATAAAATGGGTGCTATTTGCCCAGAAGTCCTTCAGTGCACAAATTAAGGTAAACTTCCCTACAGATTAATGATGCTGCTCTTCTGGCAGTAAAATATGTTTGTGTTTGCTGCAGCTGAAGCTAAAAGCTGCAAGACTGCTCCTCATTACATTATATATCATTACTTTGTTTGCTCCATTAGATTTACTTGTTTGTGTATATGTCTATATGTTCATGTGCTTATATTCACAGGCTGTTAACCCCTTGAACTCAATGTTTCCCTCAAATGTCCCTTGAAGTAGCATCAGAGTTAGAGAAAACATTTTTCCATATTGTACAACAGTGTTACATACATATTCTGTATCTGCTGGTTGTAATGCATCATTGAAGCCACATCAAGCCCAAGATGTTATTGCTTTATGGCTGCAGCAATACATCAAATAGAAAATATCTGGATGTCTTTTGCATCATTTTATACACATTTCCCTAATTCAGCAGGATTTATTTGGTGTCTTTGGAATCCCAATTTAAATTCTGCAGGTTTGAACAAAGGTACATGGTTGTTGTTCAGACACAATGTAATATTTTGTAATATGGCTTTGGCAATAATGCCAGTAAAGCTTCTTTGAATTTGAATTTATATATTTTCATAGTAGGCTAAGAAATTCTCAGCTTAGTTCTTCTCATGTCCAGTTGTGAACTTGCTGACCTGGTGTCACTTTGAAACTGACGGTCAATGCACTCACACATTTTTTTGCCTGTGGTGTCTGTTTAAAAAAAAGTCTTGCCCTCTGGACTGTTGAGTAATCTGTTTTCTCGTCTGTCCATCCTGCTTCTCTCTCAGATCGAGTCCATGATGTTGAAGCTGCAGAGGCTCCAGCAGAAAGCCATTTTGGACGATGACTATGACACAGGTGAACAAAGACTTTTAAACTGAGCTCGACTTAATAAGTGGATCACTGAAGAGGTTTCACCAGCTTTTATTGACGGGAGATAGTTTTTGTCTCGTTGCAGAAAATGAGAAAGGAGAGGGAGTTTTCTTTGTCACTCACACTTTGCACAACATGTGTGGGTGTTAAGCACCAAAGTACAAACAGACTGCAGTTGTGTTGAGTCAGACTTTTTTAGTTTTCTAATATAATATTTTAAGTCACTCCTCCGAGTTTTTAATTTTGTTTTGATCAAATATATTATCTTATAAAGAGAATAGTGCACAGTGAAAAAAGACTATAGACTGAGTGGAAGAAGTTCAAGTAGCGAAGCACAAGTTAGGATTTGATTTTGATCTCGTTCATGTGGAGTGTGCAGGAAACTCTTCCAGATATCATGTTTATCTGTTTGGTCTCTGTGCTTCACGCGAGGGAGCTTACAGTATGTAAAGACACCCAGGGGAGATGATCCTTGATTTGATTTCATGCTGATCAAATTAGTTGTGGATCATACGGTGATGTTTGTTTGAAAAAGCCTGAGAGGGCAGAAAAAGGCCAGGGATTAGTTAGAGCCGGAGGAAGGGAGACGCTTTGCTGTTTGCTGACATAGATTCTACATCTGAGTTATTGGAGAATTTACTGACCTTTACTGAAACTGCCCAGTGATATGAGTAAATTAGCAAGACAAGCCTGATCTCATTTGTTGGATATTTGACATAGTGACCTGCACTACATGTCACTTCAACACGTGTCACGTGTATGTTTTAGCTCTCTTCAGCTGAGGATTTTTTGAGTATGAATAGCTTGGTTTCTGGCTAAGGAGTAAGTATATTATTATAGAGTAAAATAATTCATAAAAAGCTGTAAATATCAATAGTCCTTATGTATCAAATAATACTTTATTTTTGCCATGTACCCCAGAAGATGAAGCCATTAATAAACTTCATGTTTAAACTCTACATAACCTCACTGTAACCTTGATATCTGTAACACTTAGACATCTTTTAATGGGCTAATCAATGTAAAAATCCTCAGTATGTACATAAAGACATATATTTATTATTGGGAGACTAATATAAATAATACTAATACCTTTGTTTTTTGATATATCCTTATATTTTCTCTAAGGAAGAGCTTACTTGGTAAGTTGGCCATGATCTCAGTAGACAAATCTCTGTAGAAAAATCTAAAGGGTTGAATGAACAAACAAATCCATGTGTCATGAAGCTAAACCCAAGTTTATCAGACTTTATTTACTTGATATTTCTACATTTAAGACTGGACAGGAAAGCACAAATTGAATTTGGACTTCAGACTTTATTTGGACTCTGGGTCTAAATCAGATGCACTCATCTAAGACTCTGTTTGACCTGAATACCTTTTTTTCGGTTGGCTTCAGGAAAGTTTAATTTATTTTAGGCTGAGGCCGTCGTCCTGACCCACTTTGTGACAGAAATAAATTCCTGCATTTGATGTTGGTCTCCTGTAGACCATGAACTATTTAGGTACAGTGATTTAGTGGGTCAGTATGACTTGTCAAGTTTGCTGTTACTTGTATCCTCCGTCAGATTTGGGCTAATCTTTACATGGGGTCATCTGTCAAGGTGGTTATGTTTTCACCCGTAACATTTTCTGTCTGCCAGAAGTATATCTCAAAACATGGGAATGCATGTCTAATAAATTTGATGGACGAGGAGAAGAGGAACAATTGATTAGATTTTGGTGGTGATCTGGGACATTCAGCATTAATCAATGATTAATGCTGAATGCAGACATAGAGACTTGTTTCCAAGTCTTCCAAGTATGTTTGCAGGATCAAGGATTCAGTTTGACTTAAAGTTGAAGTGACAGGAATGATTTCTTTGGGGGTAAATGCACGTTAGGGGATTGTTCAGCGCTGGCAGAGGTTTGTGTTCTGCAAATGCCTTCTAGTTAAGGGATAGTTTGGTGACTGATGTAGGCTAAATGCAGAGTAATGTTTGTGTTGTCATGTTATTTTAGTGAAAGTAGGCTGGATGACCTTCTGTTGGAGGAATGTCTTTGTTTTCTCTTCGGTTTTCATGGGCCAGAGTAGCTGCACTGAGATCCTGAGTTTACCAGCTGTTCAGTGAACTGGTCTTAGAGGGGGAAGTGAGATCTCCTATCTTACTGCACAGTGTTTAATGTGTGTGCATGTGTGTGTTTGCAGCTGAGCGATTCGGTAAAAAGCTGGAGGAGCTGTGTAAGGAGCGAGGGGCTCTGAAGCTGGGTTTGCCCTCCAAACAGCCCAGCGTGGCTCTGTTCCTGGACCGTCTCAGACAGGCAGTGCACAGCTCCCTCCAGAGGACAGACCACGCTCAACGCAGGTCAGTTACAAGACCAAGAGATCAATACTGTTACCTTAACGCATTATGAGTATCATGTTAAACTAATGTGACATGCTTAAAGGAATCTCGTCTCCTCTCATTGCTTATTCTCATTCCCCTCATCAGCTCAAAACATGTAGGTCTCCTGTGTTTTAGGGCTGGACAATAAGGTCAAAATTAATATCATGATAGTCATTAAGTGTTATTTTGATATTGATATGTAAACATACCATTGCTGTCAATTGAAAACATGTCAACTTTTCAGGAACCACAAAAAACAGTCCTGTGTTTAGCTCGACTGCCATGTATTTTTGAGTTTTGAAAGGTTTTCAGAAGACCAAGTGTCATATTATTTTCTCAACCCATAACAGAACCATGTAAATTTTCAAGTGCAGTTTAAATGTGAAAATAAAACTGGAATTACAAGGTTTTCAACTGACGACGGTGATATGCAAAATCATGTTAAAATTTCAAATTGATGGTAATTTAAAGAATGATCGGAATGGAACGTTCACGTTTTGTTTCAAATCTAATTTTGTGAGAAACTTTAATTACTGCATGCTTTCTGTCATTAATTATAATTCAATAATGTTTCTTCATCACAATTTGATTCTATTGAAAGATGATTTATTGAATTATTGCTCAGCCCCACCCAGTTTCCAATGCCGAAGAGAACAGATTGTTCAGCTCTGTAAAATTTGTATTTTTATGGCTTAAAATGATTAAATGGAGTTTATAAGTTTTGTCTCATGATCACGATCATGTTCTCTGCTTCCTGATATTGATGTATTGCACAGAGGAATGAGGGAGCTCTCAGATACAAATAGCTCTTGTGACAGGAAGGAAATCAGGTGGGGCCTTGGCTGTGTGCATCCTGATGGAATGTAGCAATAGTCCAAACCTCCTAAACAAAAGTCATGCTGTGTTACTGTGCTTTTTTTTCCATGTCTGCCTCACAGCCAACAGTAAAAATGTGTCCTGTGTACTAAACCATAGTGTATAAGGGTCAGAAATTAAGGGAGGTTCATGGTAGAAATGAGAGGGGGAAGAAAAATTAGAAAAATAAATAGAAGAATAATAATTAGGGATAGGTCTATCCTTTTTTGAATTTCACCTATTGCATTTTTTCATTGTTTTTTTCATCCATTGCATGTTTTTTCATTTTTTCAGTATGTTGGGAAATACTCATTCAGATGCAGTGGAAATTTTGGCAGCACCTAGGCAGCGGTATAAGAAATTTTCAATCCCACACAAATCACTGTGTTGTTAATAAAAAAAATAAAACAACCAATATCGCCAAAAATGTAGTAGTCGAGCCGTGTAAAATGGACTGGGGGTCAGAAAACTCCTTTTGTGAGCTTATAGCTTTGGGAAAGAAGTAAAAACAAATATTAGAGAGACAAGGTATTAATGTGCCATTATGCAATAAAAATGTATTATTTCATAGCTCAAATTAATTGCCGCTGAAAAGGAGTAAAGTGTGGTTAAAAACAGATAAGGGGAGCAAAAAAATCCCTTTTACCCGACCCAGAGATCCTTATTGATTCAGAAAGTGTGAATGTTTTGTGTGGGTGTTCGGCAGGGAGGGTGCAGAGCCTGAGGCAGGGGAGCAGTCCGACTCGGCGCAGAGTCCCCTGCATCGAAGAGATCGTCTAATCGAAGAGAAGCGACTGGTAGAGGTAACTTTAGCTCATCTTACGTCATACAGGCTTACAGTGGTCATTTTCTACTGCTATGTGCTCCTGGCCTTTATGTCCTCTGTCTTTGAGTGCTAGTATTGTTTTTTTCTTATTTTAAACATGAAAAGTGTCTATAAGATTACTACAGTAAATGAAAATTATGAGGAGTATGTCTGTGGTACTCAATAGTTAATGACCTTATAGCACAGAACCTAATGTTATTTTTTTATCCACTATGGTATCTAAATAGTACTAGTAATATATCTCTAATACTACCATAAAATAATGCTAACTCTAATGATTTCTTTAGGGATTTACAGTTGTGTAGCAGCTCTTATGTACATGTGCACAATGTTCAATATGCTCAACGAAGAGTTGAGCCAATTTGAACCAAGCCAAGTTGAACCAAGAGTACTTGTTTATTTGCACAGTGCAGCAGAATTTCTCCATTTGATGAGTACAACCTGAAAATGAAACCTAGCTAATCAAAATGATGGACACCCATGCAGGCAGAGATTGCAGAGCTGCAGCAGAGGCTGACAGAGCTGAAGGACCGCAGTCGATGCCTCGAACAGCAGATCCAGCAGGAGGAGCAGCAGGTGGAGACCGAGGAGCTGGAGGGCTCGGTGCTGAGGAGCTGCACCGTGGTCCAGCTGCAGAACATGAGCCGAGCCCTGCAGGACCTGGCCACCTCCGAAAACCGAGCGCAGATCTCCGTCTCCCCTCCGCCCTCCATGCTCAGGTCAGGATTGCTGGCTGTGGTTATCTTTTACCTTCCTCAATGAGTTGGTTCTTAGTGAATATTTATAATGATTATTATTAAAGCTAAATCAAAGTGATCTGATATGATTTGGGTTTACATGCACCACTGGGTGCAATAAGAATAAATGTTGAGAAGAATGTTTTAGACCTCTGGCCAGATGAAACAGTCAATTTAAGCATGTATATGACCACTAATATTCCCTGACTGAACAGGTTTTCAAAGCTTTATGCATTTCTGCTTTCTCACCAAACAATATTTAATTCAGAATGGGCTGGTTTATTCCCCTTAAGGTGCTCACATAAGGTGTTTCTATTCAGCTTGGTCTATTATTATGATTATTAATGGCTCCATGTAAGTCCAACTAATGACTAAACTCCTCTGCAAATCCAGCCAGCACTACATCAGCTTATTTCACTAATTAGGTCCTCTCTGGTTAAAAGTGTGCTAATTAGTGAAATCAGTTGATGTAGTGTTTGGCTGGAATGAAAACCTGCACAAGAGTCCATAGCAAAAAGAATGGACACCAGGGACTGTTGCTCCCTAATAGCTGCAGTACTGTCAGTCGCCATGTGGGGCTGCTAGAGAGCCATGAGTTGCAGTGACACTCAGGCATTGCATTCAGGTATCAAGACCATGAATGAGAGGAAACTGTTCAGTTTCCCTGTATTATGTCACATATTTCCTTCCCATTGAAGTAATTGGTTTGAGTGAGGATGTATTTTTATTGTGCACGTCCTAAATGCTCTCTCTATTTGTCCCTTTTTTCATAACTTTTTACCACTGACTTTATTCATCCACCGTCAAATGGTTTAAAATAAATCTTAGGGCTGGATTTTGTCATCTTTTGCCAAGAAAATATGAAAATTTCAGTATCATGTTTCTATACAAACATCGTATTAATTCACACACCTGCATAGAAGTGAATGTAAATGTATAGTGGGAAAGAAGAAGACAGATGCCACATTTTAAGGCATTATATCATTATATATGCACGTGCATTAACACATACATACACAAGATATCTAAAAATATCATCAGAGATTTATGAGTAATAAGTCAAGTATTTATGTGCAGGATGTATCATTTAGAGGATGTATCAAGCAGCTATAAGTCTTCTCTGCTTTTTTCTTTAATCCCTGCATCCCCTGCGCCCCCAATCCTCTTCACTCCCACCTGCTTGAACCTGTTTTGAATTTTAATGTTTTTTCTCACATGCAAATTAATACTTTGCCTCATATCTTCTGAAGTTAATAGCTTGTGCGCAGGCACTATGGAAAGCCTCTCTCTCTCTCTCTTGCCACTGGTTAGAAAGACATGTAAATTGTACTTATCGCTTTCTCAGTGGCGTGACCTACCATCTGTGGCATAATTTGATATCTGACATATCCTCACCCCAACTGGAACGCATTAGCAAGCCTTTCTGATTGAAATTGCAGCCTTGGATTGGATATTCAGCTGCACATCTCCAGGTGTCGTGCGTTGGGTCATCATGATGATTGCCTGGTGTTTTTTTTTTGCCAAACAACATATGACACCGCTATTCCTGATTGGTATTAGAAGCGTCCGCACTATCCCTGGCTCCTGTACTATATCTCTATGCACAGATTAAAAAAAAAGAGTGCTGTAATATTAATGTTCACAAACAAAATTTTTTTATGTTCCTCGTCCTTAACATCAGTTTGAATAATAGAAAAAAGGGCCAACTCTTGTGATATGAGACTGTTCGTCCCAAGGTGACTGTTTTGGAGAGAGTGTGAAGGATTTCATGCTCCAATTTGCCACCGACTAATTAATTTATTCCTCTGTCATGAAGTAATGTGACCTTAATGGTGCTTCCTGTTTACATGTTTACATAATTACATTCTTTAATTCTTGCCTCTGCCCTCTCAAAGGTTATAGGCACAATCTGATATGACTTTCAACCCTTTATGTGTAAAATTTTCATCTAATGTGATTCACTCAACAGAGTTACATATTTGAATGCACGATGCATTGTGGTAACTGCCTCAGTAGTTGCCATTTATTCTAATAAGAGCTGATAAAGCTTTCAGTCAAATAAATGAGTGACTTGGCACATCAGTTCCGACTACGAAACGAATTATCTCACTGCTTAATTTAACCCAGCTGTATTTATTGGATTTTAATCTATTTGATTTCAAGATAAAAATTAAGAAAATTATTCAAAATGCAGCATAGTTTTGAAAGGGATTTAGCAAAAACAACACTTTTCTCTGTTACTTATTTGATGCATCATGATGAATAATGAAATGTGCACAAAAATTTTTTTGTAAATTTTGCATGCATAAATTAAATATAATGATCAGAATTAGCATTTGAGGTAAAACAACTAATGGAGAAAGAGCAACACACTGTTCTTTTAAATTAACCTGTAGCTTGAACCACAGCTTGAAATTGGAGTATGAACCTCATTTCAGACTTGGGGAGTGGCGCTGGAATGCATTTGCCGTTATAAATTATTTGGTATTTTCACATGGGTTCCTTAACATTTTGACTAATACATGAAACATATGCTTTTTGCATCTTTCATAATCCACCGTAACTCAAAATACAGGCCAGTTTGACTTATATGTTTGTCAGGTCCTTGTATTAAAAAAAATGTGCTCAATGCAATGAACTGAAAACAAATGAAAGAAAGTAAATGAAAGTAAATGAAGTCAGTAGTGGTGTGACAGAGTTTTACAGTAATACAGTCCCATGTTGTAACAACTCCCCAAAAAGGGATTGCTTACAGTATCACATTATAATATCGTTTGATTCTCTCTTTTTTCAGACTTCAGGAGCAGGAGCAGGCGTTGAATCTGTCCATCAAGGAAGCTACGGCCAAAGTAAGACATTCCACAACAGCTCAGCACTTCCCTCAGCATGCCAACAAACGCTGCATGTTTATGAATATGCCATTATGGGTAGCAAGTCAAAATAGAAAGTATGAACTGGGTGCCAGCTTCATGGCGTTAATTATGCATGCTAATTGTCTGTGTCTGTATGTACAGTGTGAGTGTGAGCTCCCCTGTGCTCTATAGCCAGAGTCAGTAGCAGGGGAGGATGCCACTTTGAATAGTCCTAAAGGATGAAAACCCCTTGCTTGGTAGCAATACAGCTAAACTGCATTTTCTCAGTTAGTAGCAGTAACCACAGACTTCATTATATATTCGCTGCTTCCTCGCTTACCGCTTGTTTTTGTCACTGGGCTTCAGTCTAACATTACCTACTGTTGTGCTTCTTCGGCTCCGCTCATCAGGTTTAACTCATCAAACAAGATTTTTTTCCTGCCTCCAGAGCAGCAGCTGCCTCTGAACTAAAACTCCAATCTGCAAAACAGTAAACAGTTTGGGGAAAGCAAGGCCAGCTGTACAGCTCTCTCGAGAATCCAAATTACGTGAGATCTGAAGAAAATATTACGTACAATTTGACGTATATCAGGCAAACACTATTCAGAAACAGTAATTTCTGATCAGGAAGTAATGATCAATTAAATAAGTAAACTAATGAATTTCTACTCTCCAACCATTAACCGTTAACCAATGGTGAAATCAATTGTTTGAGTTATGTGTCCAACACTGCAGCTATATTTGGAGGCCTGGAGCTGGGTGAGAATCAGTATATTGCACCTTTATAGCTGCTATGGCGTGAGATGTTCTCACTATATATGTGTGTACGTGTGTCTTTGTGTTCATGTGTTTGTATGTGAGTATGTGTGTATGTGCACCATGGAATCTCTATGGGGTCTGTATGTAATGTATGTATGCATGGGTTAGACAGACAGACAGTTAGGTAGATAGATAGATAGATAGCATTCGAATTAGCATGGTATTGCTATGTGTTTCAGTGATCTGGTTCCTGTGCATGCATGACTATGTATGTCACACAAATTCCTTGTTTTCCAGGAGGGCAGTTCTGACTCCCAGTGATGTCTGTATGTTAGAAAGAGCCAGAAGCAGCAAAATCTGTAAGAAGTGATGATGATGAAGGGAGGCACAGCAGGGGGGCAGCGTACCCTGTGAGGACATTTTTGCTGTCACTGTGTCCTCCACCAACCCATCATCAAATCTGGCTGTAGCTCAAAGAAATCTATGCTCTCCAGGAAGAGACGTTATTTCTTGTGCAATCACAAGATTCTCCATTGTCGAGTTTAAATGAGGAGTTTCATTCCAAAACGAGATGGCCACCATGCGAAAAATGGGACACCCACTGTGGCAAAATGTCTGCTGGCATGAAAGTAAAATTCATTCTTCAAATTTATAAGCTACCCTCAGCCCTTTTTAATAGAAAACAGTAACATTTTCTAGGACTTAATTTCTATGTTTTTAGAATATTGGACAATGAAAATCAGGGAACATTTTTATTCAAAACTGGTATGTAATGTGAAAGTGAATCGTCAATGTCAGAATATTCCACAACACTTGTTTATTCCAGTTCATGTGATGCATGGAATAAAATTATGCAATGATGTTAAAAAAAAGAAAGAAAGAGAAAAAAACAACAAAACAAATCTTATTCTTTTTTGCTGTGGAGAAAACTCCCTGGAGATGTGCTGCATCTGAAATGCTCACCTATTTGACATTCTTTACAAAGCTTTGCGCAAAACTATGTCAGGTTCACACAGAGAGACTTCAGAAAACTCAGCTGCAGCACATCTCTTTGAAGGGGGGGAGAATAGTTCCTCAAAACAAGGAAGTGCATCATGGGAATTGTATCAGGCTGTAATTCATAGTGAATACACTGGAAAGAACACAGGTTTAAAGGGCACAGGCAGGGCAGTTGGGGGCTAGACAAGCTGTATCAGAAGCCATCAGCCGCTTGGTGAAAAACTGGGGAGCTGCGATGCTGCATCCCCATCAGGCCAATGACATTCAGGCCCTTTTTCCTCTCTGACATTCTAATGGCATCTTTTATGGAGATTTCACATTTCCCCGTCTGGCCACGTGAAAGGAGACGCTCTCTTTTCTTTCTAAAGGTTACGGACAAGGTAACACATCAGCGCCGATGCTCTGCTGTGTATTCAGAGCGGAGGGAGCACGGAAGGACGGAAATGAATCTGTAAGGCCTTGTAAGAATGAGTGTCGAAAAAAGAAAATGAAAGCGGAATTGAAAATGA
>OMKZ01033874.1:0-10995 GCA_900302535.1 Neoniphon sammara | reverse complement strand
ATTATTATTATTATTATCATTATTATTATTATTATTATTATTATTATTATTATTATTATTATTATTGTTGTTATTATTATTATTATTAATGCCTTTCTTCTACCCCAACCTAAATCAAGTACTAATATTTCACAGTGAAATGAAGTTCTTTGTTATTGCACATAGCTGTTTCCCAGCATGCAGTGAGGCGATGGAAGAGACAACAGAGTGTTGAAGTACTGGGAGAATGCTTAGCTAAAAGGAGAAAAGTGACATCAACCAGGACACCACCGGACACCACCAGCTTCCTGTTTTTTTTCCCTCTAACAAAGTATAACAGCAGTTTCTCTTGCTTGTGGTGTCCAGTCTTTGTAGCTCGCCTCAGGACCAGGAACTGGCTCTCCAAAAGAAAGGCAAGACTGCAGAGAACACAGAAAACCCTTTTAACTTAAGTGAAATAATGTCATAGCTGGTCAGGTTGAGCTGCTCCGGGATTTTGCATCAATACAAAAAACTAAGTGTCTACTGGTACCCAAAAAAGGAAAAAAAAAAAAAAAGGAAGTAGAGCCTTATGTCTTTATCTCCCAATAAGATTTTTTTATAATATGAGCAGACAGCTGAATTCAATTCATATTTGTTTTTGAGAAATTACATAATGTCGTGATGAGATTAATTTACTCTCACAACTTTGGTGTGTCATTCTGAATGCCTCATCAATTGTGTCATGTCTCTGCCTTCATCTAAATTGTATTATACAGTCAAAATGAAGTACAATACATCTTCAGCATGGCTATTGTGGCAAGTAATTGAACATATCAGTTCACAGAAGCTAATAAGCTCTAGTTTTGTAATGTAGGAGGCGTACGTTGACAAACGGATTGCATTTATTTCTTCCTGCCTTGCTTATTATCAGTAACTTGTAATATAAATATGCAAATCTCCTGCTTGAACTTTACAATCCTCCGTTGAGGCTATTCATCTCTTTTAAAGTGTTCATTTGCATTTGGAGAGCTCCCATGCATCACGCCGTGTCATTTTGAAAGCAAATATTAATCAATTTTGCATCGAGGATAGCCCTGGAGCAGTGCGTTATACATGATACTGTGCTGCGTCGTCGTTTGGATGGATGTGCGCGGACAATTCTCTGCTCCAACTTCACATGATCACTCTAAGGAGGCGGCGCCATTCAGAAGATTCAGGATCACGGCACGTTATCATATTAAGTGCACAGATGCCCTGCCTTGCCCCTCTCGGAGCCTCTTGTTTTTTAGTTTAACTTGTCAAGGGAAGAGTTTTGGTTAAGCATACATATTCTGTTTCAGCACCACCCTGCCTCACATTCACAAAACTAAACTACACTCACTCACACCTGGCACAGGCCCACAGTCTTCCTCTGCTGGCCACTGAGCAGCTCTCTGCAGATTAAAGGTGCACTATTTTAATATTTTAATGCATGTGTATGTTTAGATATTGTATTATTTATATCATATCTATATTATCTGTATTGTGTTTGTATTTGTTTTTACCTTTGTGAGGCCATTTGACGCCCTGTGTGATATTGGGCTATAAATAAACATAATATAAACATGGTTGAGTCTACATGGTTCTGATCTATCTGACTTACTGATAAATTAATAGATTAGGTGCTGATTCTGCATTTTTTGTCAGGTGAATCACCATAGGTCCAATGAGTCTAAACTTCTAAACTTCCTTTTTTTTTCTTTTTTTGTGTGTGTGTGTAAGATGTGTCAGATGAGTCGTAACGGTCCTCAGGCCTCAAATTTGCATAGAGCACCATTAAGTGCCTTGCTCAAGGATAGATACACCCGTGTCTAAAGATTCGCCCAGGCAACCCTTCCGTCACAAATCCACTTCTCCCTCCTTTAGGCGGCTGGCGTCTCTGTGTAAGCCTTATCTTAGGAACTGACGTTAGGAGGGAATCTATTTTCCTGCTTGTCATGGCAACTCAGTGGGAAATTCTCCATACATCCATGCTTTCCAAAGCTGTCAATACGACCCTTTTCATGGATATAATGATTACAAATAATCTCCAGAGCCAGCTGGCATGATAGCGATTTACTGGCAGTGACAAGTGTGTTTACTGACGTTGAATCATCCATATCTGCACACAGCTATGACTGGCGTTGCCCGCTGGGTCCCTAATACCTATCGAGCTGCTCATGAGAATCTTTCTCATGAAAGGCTGAAGTTTGTCTGAGTCAGGCAAACTGGTCCGTTTCAGCTGACATGGTCTGTTAATGTTAATACCAGTAAGAACTCATTAACCTCATTCCATCGGGCCACAGCGTGACTATTCAGTTTCACAGGAAGCTGCATCAATTTCACTTGAGTGTAATGCATTGGCATAATAATGTGATTTCCTCTGCTTAAGCTCATAGCCCCATGTAATTTGCTTTCCAGCATCATAATGTTGCACTAATGAGCTCCCACTGTTGTGTCATGTTTTCATATGGCAAGCGCTACAAATATCATCTGTTGGCGATGGTAAGAAACTGCCCTTAGCCTCATTACAGAGCCTTATAAGCTGAGAGGGATTCAATTCATGTATGTCCATCTGCTTGTATGCCCTGAGCTCCCGTGTTAATTGCTGTCAAAACAGGGAAAAATCTGATTCACTGTTGGTTCTCTCTGTTGAAATAAGAAGATCAGAGCTATACCTCAATGACTAAAAAATACAGAAATAATACTTGAGAGCATACTTTTCTGAGATTATGAATATTACACTGATCCTGCTAGTTACCCGTAAACACAGTAGAGAACATCCCTATGAGCATTATGGCTTTTATAGTACAATTACAACACTGAAAATGTTCCTTCATTATATAAGAATACAGTTCAGGGGACAACAAGAGTCATCGCTAACTAGAAACCTCATCACTTTAAGAGTCGGCATAGCAACCAATGGAAATGATCAATGCAGTTTGAACACATCCTTGACCGATCAGATCACTTGGCAGAAAATACCCACAAGATTAAATTTTCTGTTTATGTGTGCATGCAGCCGTATCTCTTAACCATGCAGGCCCAGCTCTGGAGCCTATAGGAGCTGCTTTGTTGTTGTTGTTGTTCAAGCCCACGCTGCTTGGATCAAGTCTTAATGATAAAAAGCCACGCATTTTTCACTTTACAGTTAATTTTATCACAAGGGCAATGAGCTAGGGACTCAGTTTTGTCCATGGATGCACTGTTTGTTATTTGATTTGGGATTATCCATGCTAGGTAGCTATGAAGTCCAGCAACTGGAAATACAAACACAACATGGGCGGAAAATGGGCGGACTGCATAAGGTCAATAATCTGATTTTGTGTAAATGCAGCCATAGCTCCTAACCATTCAGACCCAGCTCCCCAGAGGAGCTGCTTTGTAATAGTGTCGCTCAGGACTTGGCGAGCCATCATACTGTGTAATACCACATGAGGCCAGACCGCAGGTTTTTGAGAACCGCGCAGCAAACCTCACCCAGCGATTGACAGGCTGGAACAAGGATCCTTATAAAGCCGAGCAAGCAAACAAATAAAAATGGAGCATACAGCAAATACAGAAGCCTGCCCCCATTTCCCTAAGGACTCCCTCCTACTCAATAGTGTCAGACACTGCAGACAAACGATGATAAAGTGATCCTCTCATGACTTTGACAGGCACGACAGACAGCAGTAGGGCCGGCCCACGCAATAACGCCAGTCAGCCCGGCTCTTGCTGGAACCATAGTGTTGAGACACAGAGTCGTTTCATTTGTGACAGTGCAATCAAACCAAACACCCACGCTCACAGTCATGTCCCTAATTACCAACAACTTGTCAGTAAATAAAAGCATATTGCTACGTTTTTTTAATTTAAGTTCTATTTTGAAATTGAGAAATATGCATTTTTAAATGTTGTCATGGGTTTGAAACAGGATACATGGGCACAAAAACATGAAATTTGTTCTCCCCATTAAGAAACATGAAAGTCAGGAATGGGATTTGTTTGATGCTTGAGTTTCAAGATGATAATCATTAGCATCTGGAGAGGCACTGTGCAAGGTGCAGTGTTATTTTGAAAACAGTAAATTAATGAAGTTTGAATTGCAGATTGCCCCCAAATTGTGCCTGGTACATAATCCTGTGATTTTTTTTTTTTTTTTTTTTTAACCTTTAACAATGGTTTCCAACCTTTTTGCTTGAGGGCCTCACCCCCAGTGCACTCCTGATAAAATCTGCACATCCACCCCTCATGCAGATGGGACATTATCTGTGAAACGAATACACATCTAATTAAACCTGTATGTTTGTAAAAAAATTGTCTTAGTTATTGTATTTTGAAATATTCTAAATATGATTTGATCATAACAGGCTACTACACTGATATTGTGTTAATTTCTTCTTGTCGCTCTAATGTGAGTCTAATAGGAGCTTGGCATGAGCCTGCTGATGTCACTGCCTATCACCAATCACAAACTTGAAAATGATGATGAACCCATTGACTCTGCTGTTTTCTGAAGTGTTTCTAAAGTGTGTGTCGAGAAACTCTATGGATATCCTGACATCTCATTTTGAAAGTAAAAATCAACAAGGATAATACCTATCTGCAAAAATGTTCAGGAATCATGCTTATTTTCTCAGTTAAATCTGTGTATGTATGAAAATACAATAGGGTTTTGTCTCCTTATCTGCTGGTTGCAGCGACATCACACTTATATTGAGTGAACAATTCAAACCCCAAATGTCATTGTTTTATGGCTGCACCATTACATGAAACTGAAAATATCTAGATCATTTTATACACATTTCCCTGGAATTCAGCAGATGAATTTGGTATAGTTGAAAACCATGGGATCTCCACTAGAATTTAAAATGAAGTTCTTTGAGTTTGAATAGAGCTCAGCCACACAGCAATGATGAACCCGCTGATGGGACCGGCAGGCAGTAAAGGTTTAACATGTTTCATGGGACCAGGGGTCATGGAACTCACATATAAACACATAATTCATGTGAATGTAGCATGTAATTGAGCTTGGACACTGCATACTGGAGATATTCCACTGCATCACATTTGATTATTCTAATCTATAAATCCATGATGCATACAATATAAAGCTTCTTATGTTTATGGGACATTTTCCTCCATTTGGCTTCCATATTTAACCCACAATGCCAGCCCAATCCTGAGTTACACTGTAGAATGTTTTCAGGTAATCTTGAGACCGGGATGAAATGTCCCTTTTAAGTAAATGAAAACGGTGTTTTTGGTTCTGCCCCAACACAGATCCAATGACAGTTTTGCTTGGTCCGCCGGGTGATCTTTAAGCACCTGAAAGGACAATATTTGATTTGAAGAAGCTCTGAAAATGCGACAAGGCCGCTGGGAGAGTGGTGGAGCAGAAAGGTCAAGCATGTAATATCAGGGAGACAGCACACTTGCCTCCGGTGAACAATAGCCTCCGGGTGCAGAGAAGCATCTCGTCCTTTCAACATAAGCCATCCATTTCTCTGTTAATTATAGTCATATTGCTGTATTGAAGTCTAGCGTTCCTTAACATATTCTTTGTTTTGAGCCCTTTTCTCTCAGGTAATGGAATGTCAGCGCGGCGTGATTCCCATGTGTCGCAGAGTGTTGATCAAAGTGACCTTTGTCCCCCTCTGCTCTTGCAAATCAATACACACAGCCAACAGCACCTGACAGAGGCAGGCACAACATATAATAAATGACAATTCACCATCACAATGGCAAGAGCATATCTGACAACTACTGCTCATGGCAGTCATTTTCACGCGATGCCAAGCTGTTATGTTCGAAGTGGGATTCATTTGCCAGGCCTGTCTCACACAGATGCTGATATTACAAGGCTGACTTGTAAGCACCTCATCCCCCAGTCATACGCTCCCGCTGAAGCTGTCCTGGCCAAGTGCCGACAGAGGCAACAGTATTACAGTTGTAGCTTTTTATTGTTGTTGTCTTTCAAAGGGAGCTTATATTGAAAGCAATTTTCCTCTTAAGGGAGCAAATTGTTCACAGAAAATTGTAACTGCCATCGCTCGGAGATGATTGGCAGCATGTTTGGCGTTGGCAGCCAGGAATGGAAGGATTTCATATGCGGAGGGGAGAGCAAGAAAGGAAAAAAAAAAGGCGCAGTGCATATTAAAAGATGTGTTGTGAAAAACGAGTGTGAAATTTCACACACTCCGGATGATGAAAACGGCTGCTGTTTTTTCCAGGTGGAGGAGGAGTGGAAATCTGATGCATATTTGTTGGTGTGAGGTAGTGTGTGTGTGTGTGTGTGTGTGTGTGCGTGTGTGTGTGTTGTTGAGGCTGGGGGATGCCTGTCTCATTGTACAGAGGCTGCTGTGGGCCATCAGAACCACAGAGACTGGCCATTTCGCTCCATGTTTTGCAGCTTTGTAAGGATCAAGAGGATTTGTTTCTGCTGGCAGCCTGCCAGTCACCTGAAACAGAAAAGCCAACTGAGGGAGAGGGACTCCGAGGTTCAGAAATACACTTGTCTTGTGCCCTGGTACGCTAAAGCTGGAGCCAAATGTCAAATGTCTAACAGCAACTGCTTGAGTTGGGTCAAAAAAAAAATCAAATCTCTGTGTTTCTATGAGCTGTGAGGTTGGGTAGACAAAATATGACAATATCATTGGCTGAATACCTCAATATCGATATTGTGACAATACTGTAGGGATAATTAATTTTACATATGTAGGCAAATAATAGAACAGCTATAAGTCTAGTAAGTTTCATAAAATAGCATCCCTTTACTGTAATGCAGCCTTTAAAACCAGGAAAAGACAACACTTCAAATCACCATTACAATATCCAAAACCCCAGATAATATCTAGTTTCATGTTGCAACATCGATATGAGACTATCGATAAAATGTCAATTAATTGCCAAGCCCTACTATGTTGCTTATGTTTTATAGTCCTCTTCTTACCCTATTCCTAGTGAATGACCTGTGAACCCTTCTGTGATGGAACACACAGACTGTCACGTCACATCCTGTGGTAAATGGTAAATATTATTAGTGTATGAGCATTAAAATTTGTATCTTTGAATTGCAAATAGAACTATTTTGTCAACTCTTACCTCTTTGAGTTTAGTCAGTCTCACTGTAGTTGTTTCTGCTCCATCTCTCTTTCCGACACGCAGCAGCCCCCCCTTCCCAACCACATGCACACGCGCGCGCGCGCGCACACACACACACACACACACACACACCTACAGCAAACAGGTCCCTGCAGCTGCTGCTAATTGCCCAGATCCTGACATTTCTCTTACTATGGACATAATGAGTTATGAAAGTGGCAGATCAAGCCCCACCTTTCTCCACACACACACACACACACACACACACACACGCACGCACACACTTTCCGATCCCTTCCCACACCTCCCAATAAACCTGTTTGTTTTGGGCCGGCTCAGCCCCATCCATTAGTTGTTATTGTTTTCCCTAAACATGACATTGATTCAATTTACCACCAATCAATTTCAAATGGTTCTGACATTCAGATATGACCTTAAAGCCGGGCAGACCAAGAACTATGATTAGGATTAAACTTTTGCTAATGAGGTGATTTCTCTTCGTGCGGGGGCCTGCGACATGACCCAACAGGAATGGTCAGTAAAAATTAGATCAATTATTGCGAACGAAACCGCTTTAACTTGATTATCCTTGCACCCGCTAATTTGTGTAATTAATAACCTCCTCTCAGCCGCAGAGAGCAGTTTATTAATAACAATCTATATCTGTGCTCCTTAATGAAATGGCAGGGGCCGGGCCATCCGTTATGCAGGTAATGTCATAATCAATGGTGCCCAACACACATGTTAATTACCGCTGTTATTAATTGTTACAGTTGGACTTGAATGCTACATGCTGTCAGCTCCTTTGTCCCACTATGTATAGCAATCAGTGGATTGAAAATGGCAAATCTAATTAGCCATTCAGCAGGCAGGCTGGGAATCCAAATGAGACAGTATCAGCCCTGACAGCTGGCAGCCGAGGCGCCATTCACACTGGGCCACGAACAAAACCGGCATTATCCACTGCCCCGGGAACAACAGGAAAAGGCATGTATCGCAAACTAATAAATACATTCACAGTAGCAGCCTGCCATATCACACAATGGTCTAATGAAATGCCTGCTTGATGCCTTTGTTTGGGTACAAGGAGTGTTTATGCGTTTATCTATGCATTGGGAGGGTGCGCCTCGTCCGTCCAGCAGGCAGCGGAGAGTCATTCTGGGGCAAAGGGCTGGGAGGTAGGGTCTGTGACAAATGGCTCTCCCCTAAAAATGATAGGTGTCATGGTCTTCTGGTAAGGGAAAACTGTTTTTTTTTTCTTCTATTTTTTGGCAATTAATTAATTTCTGGTGACTTCTGTGAGAAGGGTTATGACTCTCATCCACTGTCTTTAAAGAGAATAGATTTTTTTTATGACATTACACTACAGTTTAACATTTTTGAACTTTGTCTGAAGCCTTTAAAAAACAAAAGAATAAAAAGACAAGATTGAGTTAAACAGGGAGACTGATTTGTAAACTCATGTAGAGTTTGAACTTTTACATCCAAATCAGCACTGTTATCTATTAAATTTGAAGGTATCCTTGTTTCAGGAAGCTGAAAAACTATCTAACTGCACTTGACTTTTTGCCTCAGATGACTGCAGGTCCACGTGAACCTGTCTGTGCAATCTGACCACTGATGCTCATATTGTGAAGGGAAACTGTAAGATGAAAATTCTTACTGGACTTTGATGAAGGGAGCAGGATGTACTTAATCTAACTCTCACAGTCATTCTGCAGTTTCATGACAGAGCAGAACCCAAACAGTTCTTTCATCTTCATGCACCATTTAAAGGCAAAGGCCAATCACTTAACATGCACTGCCATCATAGTGGCTCATATTTTGGATCAGGTTTTCACTTGACTGTAAGTAGAGTGGATTTGATGTATGGATGTATGGCGATGCTTCAGGACCTTTAGTCATGGGTTTCATAGTGTTAATGTTTGTTTAAATCTAGACTGCAAGGGCATCAGGGTGGCCTGGTGAATAAAGAGACTGTCCTGTAACCAGAAGGTCACAGGTTAGATCCTCATAATGATCCCTGCACTGTCTGTATCTCTCGGAGTGCCTTTGAGCAACTGAAGATGCCTACCTGCTTTAAGGGCCCCAGTCTTAGCTTACAGTGATCCCTCCTATAAAAAGACAAACTTAATGTTATTTGGATTAGCTCTGCAGCGTTTGAACTGTAGAACTACCTGAAACTGACAGTTTTCTTTCAAAAGTAAGCTGACTTTTTCATCTACAGAACTGACTCTCTTAAGTTTCATGACAAGCTGTTTTCTTTTTTTTATTTAAATCATTTACATCAGATAATTGCCTTGTTCTTAATACACAACTGAAGAGTTTGAAAGCACAATGTGTGGCTAAAATTGCTAGCAACTGTAACTGCAAACAACACAAGGCCACAGCTGACTAGCTAGGCATTGGATTTGACCAAAAAACGTTATCGCCAAGCTCTTAGCAAGCTGGCCCATAAGCAAATTAGTATTACTATTGAAACAATGTCAACAAACAGAGCCCAGCAGATCAAACCAGCCCGGTCTCTTCTCACCTTGCAGACATCAAAGTCAGTGCTGATGTTCACTCTACTTTGGCTCAAAGGCAGTTTCTGTGTCTTGTTCCTTGGATTATTTGATAGATTTGAAGTTTGATTTTTTATAACAAGTTCTTCCATGGTGGTTGTTGCTAATCAAGCATCCCTTGCCTGTATTTTTCCCTTCATGCTGCACCTCACTCCCCATAGAGGAAGGCAAATAAATTAATTCATCATTGCTCCGAGTACTAATTTATGTGTAAGTGATCAAATTTATCCCTATTTGCTGCTTTTGATCTGATCATATATTCATATTTTCTCGTTGGCAAGTGGAAATGATTTGATGTTTCCTGGCATTTACCTCGTGTGACAGTTAAGTTAGTTCATTTTGTGATCAGTGCTGCCAGACAGTTTGGAACACAGTGCAGGTGTTCACAACAGCAAATATTAAAGCTTTCATGAACTAGGTATAATGAAACCACTGCATATCAATCAGTGATAGAATGTAGCAAAATGGCGACATTTCGTCATATGAAAAAGTTGCCAGTTATTATTTTAAAACATTAGAAAGGGTCAGAATGTTTGAAAAGGCATGTTTTTTTCTGTGTAATTACTGACCACCACATGATCTCCAATGCATTAACTGTTTTAGTCAGCTGCTCTAATGATCACTGGTCATGACCACAGTAAAGGGGTGGAATGAATGTGAATTCAACATGGAGCATGGGCAGTGCATACATGTATCTTGAAGCTCTGTGTACATTTTTGCATCTTTCTCGTTTATGAACAGAGCTCAGGATTATTAACTCTAAATGTATACACCTAATGTAGATTGATGTATATACTCCCTATACTAACTTACATAATCCTTTTGCATGGTATATTGTCCTTGTTATTGTAGCATTACTATAAGTATGTACTGTTAAACTGTTGAGTCATTGTATTTGGCAGTGTAAGTGATTCTGATGCTGTTATGGTAAAATATGAACCACTTCCTAGCGAGGTGAATAAAGGTGTGTGCATGTTCCCATAACTGTGCAGCTGAGAGTCAAAATGCATACACACATATGCTGTTTAACACATACTGTACATTTACATACTTGGTCACACATGCTCACATACATCAGGATTAGTTATTTTCATTTGTCAAGTTAAATACTGTGAAAGAGCTATACCTTTAAGAGACAAGAAGTGCACTGTGCAAATTACTTCCTACTTCCTATTTCTAAGCAGCCCTAAAAACATGCCAGATGATTTATCTATCTATGGCTGTTTCTCAGACAAATATTCACACACATGAACAAACATACACGTGCACTCATGCATATGCAGTACACACACAGACACACACACATACAAGCATCCATATTGAAAGCAGACAGCAGCTTGCGTCTCCATCCAGTGAGCACCTGTAA